>OY829517.1:6780838-7009731 GCA_963691665.1 Clepsis dumicolana
GTGCTCGACCCTCAGTTACTAGCAATATCTCCCTTTAATTGCGTGTTAATGACAATAGGTTATATTTTTCGGAACCAAAGACACAGAATAACTAATAGTACTACATACAGAAGGTTCTCTCTCGAACAAAAACCAAGTTTGCCTTCGGTCAAGTGCAAAAAATAAGTATCGAATTAATTAACATTTTCAACGCCAACGACGCATACAAGAGTTGTCATCCAGACGCCAAGTTGGCATAACTTCAACGCGGACTTAAACCTTAAGCATACGTTCGAAGGTCGCATTCGCACTGTGCAGCCGGACACCTATAAGCGTTGGTGGCGTCGTAGGCACGTCGGCTCATGACACTTTTTAAGCGTTCTTGGCGTTGAAAAGGTTAAAAATAATTTCTATTGCTTTATTCAATTTTAAAATAAATTTGTAACATCCAATTATTATTTTTAAATTATTTTATTTGTATGCTCTTGACAATTTCAATATAAATTCTCCTAACTTGACTACTAATAAATAATCTAATCCACCACAACAATAATACCACAAGCTTAATTCGCCGTCATAAGAGCCATGGGACATATTTTTGAGTAAGTTGTATGGACCTATATTTTGGCACTTGATTGTATGTAGGTGGATATGACTGTAGGCAATTAGCGCCGTGCGATCTGCATTACGCTTTATTGTGTCGTAGCAAGAGTCGCTATTAATTCAAATGATTTTGCGGAGTCGGACTTTTGTACTTGTATGTACTATTATGTATTCTGTGGTAGACTTTAAGTCGTACCAAAGAATATATATACTAACGTAAAAAGAAACGACACGGACGCATGTGTGCAGTAAACTACTGCGTTGTTATTGCGTGCGTGTCAGGACGCGAGCGGGGGTCGCGCGGGGTGTGGAAGGCGAAACGCGAACGCCAAAACGGAGGGCTGCCTAGTCGCGCCCACGGTGGTATAACTTAGAACAAAATATACACTTCGTTGTCCAGCTAATTTCAGTAGTCACTCAAGTTACATTGTATAGTATATACTTAAGTAATATTCTATTTGGTTGGGTTATAGACATGAAGTTGTTGTCACACATCGATAGGTGGTGCTAATATCAATATAGTTTATATTGGACTTTTAAATTTTGGAATAAATATTTTATTTTCGCTTAATAAATGCTTTCATTTATCTTTCCTTGTTTAAAAATGCGTTTATGCTAATTAATTATTTTGTGAGCACTGGTAACATCGACCTTTTTAAATTATAGTAATGTCTTATCTAAAATATCATTACACGCATCAGTTTTTCTTACTCTAAAATATTATATGGAATATTCTATGGACACTGGTTGAGTTAACGTATCATATCTGCAAGTAAACCCTAATAAAATGGGGCAAAAACTTAGATTTTTAGTAATTCAGGAGGTTTTGATATTTTTATTTACTAAAAAAACGTACAGTGAAGGTATAAGTGGAACGGAACGAATGAATAATGGCCGCGATTATCTCTCTAATCTGTGGTTTTTCACATTCACCGGGTGTCTAAGTTGGAGTTGGAATGCCTGATAAAAAGAAAATGTTTAAAAAATAAAGCACTGAATAATTATCAAATTCATCAAAACGGGAAATTGGGCAATTTCTATTACACCATGTTCTAATGTATATAATAGAACATGGTGTAATAGCAATTGTTCAAAGTAAATTATTTTTACATTTAGGAAACTAGACGTCAATGACGTCATCGCATATTTTGCCGTCAAACAGCACCAGATGTCGCTGTGTGCGAAACGTTGAAGTGACATCTCTATCTCAGTTATAAAAAGGTACTCTGTGGTCGCGCCGTAACGTCGTAACGGTCGCTTCCCTTTGGATTTTATGAGAGAACTGTTCGTACGACTTCGAATATTCGCGATAGTTAAAGAAAATAATAAAATGTTTAAAATATATCGTAAAAATATAAAGCATAATTAATCAAGCAATTTATAAAATGTGTGAACACATTGAACAATAATATTTTAATTTAACATTAGAAATGAAATGAAATGGTCCAGCTGCTTAACGAATTTTTCTTTGCATTGTCATTGTATGTTGAATTTCATTCTATGAATGTTTCATAAAAATAAAAACAAAAATAATCAATAAATCGATTATATTCATTGGTGTTTATTTGCCTTAAATGTGGTGAACAAAGGTTACATAGGTTCCTTTATTTCTTATTGAAAATAATTAAATTTTGAATGTCAAAAATATGAGAAATTCAGAAAGAGATCGTCAAAAAAAAAAAAAACAAAAATACAACAAAAATTAATGCAAGATATAGTAAAATAAAATGTCAAAGCATGCACAATATTATATTTTACATAATATTTCATTACATAATTAAACTTCTTTCACTAAGTATTTAGTTATCATTATTTTTTATCAACTGTGTTTGTATTTAGTATATGTATTGTATGTATGTATATATAGTATGTAGTAGTATGTTATAATATGGTTGGCTTTTGTATGAGTTTATGTATTGTATTATTATTTATTCGCCTTCACTATTTGTGATTATAAACGCACTCTTTGTCGGTCCATTAAATTAACTTCTCTCTACCGCTCAACGGTTGACTGGTAGAGATCCCTTATAGGGATAAGTCCGCCTTTGTACTGTATCTCACTGTTGGTAACCTGTATTTATTTCTGTATTTTCTGTACAATAAAGCGTTTACTTACTTACTTATCATTTCCTTGTGCCGCGGTAGCTTTCTAAACTGTCAACCCTATGCGTACACGTGCCATCGTAAGGTCGCCGGCGCGCAAGCTTACACCGACAGGCCGCTGTCGGGCCTGTGGTCGTACCTTCATCTGGAAAGTCAACCGAGCAAGCGGCCTGTTAACCGTGTTCAGTTGTATAGGGGGATCCATCGGCGAATAGAACCACTGGTACGCCAGCGAGCCGACGAAACAATAGTAGTTTATGCAACTGCTACATAGTGAGGATCCTTAAAACACGAGTCTGTTTTTATGAAACGAGGCGAAGCTGAGTTTCATAATAGGATCACACAAGTGTTTTAAGGCCTAATTATGTGGAGTTGCATACATTACTTTATCTACACACATATTATAAGTACTCTAAGATGGGTTCAAAAGCCGAAGGCATATCATGCCCATACCTGTCACGAATTTGACTGTTTTTTTTAATCATAGACAAACATACCAAGCTGACGTTTCCTAGACTGTTTTTTTTTTTATTGTAAATTACCCAAGCACGGAAAATTTTATCGACGACAAAAACCATTCGTCACTTGTTTGCTGCACAAAATGCTTATTGTCGTCGATAAACATGTGGCGCCCACAATTTATTCCCTGAAATCGCCGCCTAGCCAACGAATGGATCACACCCCTTTAGGCTCCACATGTACGTACTGAGCCATGCAGTGTAGTGTGTGTTGTTCTGCAGCCGATGTTCCAGTGGGTGGTGTTCAAGTGGCACCTGGCGGGCGGGCGCGTGCAGCGCGCGCTCAGCGCCGCGGCCGCCAGCCCCGCGCCGCACGCGCGCGCCGCCGCCGCCGCCACGCTGCTCACCACGCTTGGTAAAAATTGGCTCCACCACATAGGTACCATAACAGACGTGGAACATTTTAAGAACAAAACGGCGTCAGACAGCCGTGACATTCATGACGTGCGGGCTTGTGTTACAGTAGCTTCGATTGCGAATATTATTAAGTGTTGCGTAATTTAGTCTTATTTACTGCATAGGTTTCAACTATAAGCCGGTACTGGTATGTTGCAGCGGCGCGCAAGCAGCTGAGCGCGTTGGTGTCGTGCGGCGCGCTAGCCGCGGAGGCCGAGCGCGCGGCGGCGGCGCGCGCCAAGCTGCACGACGCGCACGCGGACAACCCCTACTACGACTTCCTGTACGCGCTGCACATCTCGCGCCACCACTACAGGAAGGGTAGGCACCCGATAGGGAACCGTCACGTCATAGCTGCCAGAGAGATCACTTTATCTCTATTGGAGACATTCCTCGCAAGTAGTTACAGTTACAAAACGATCCTGGCTAGTGACAATAATTGTATCACTCGCGTGTCACGTAATTCGAGCTTAGTCCGTCATGTTTCGGACTAGTTCGTAGTCCTTCCTCTGGGATCACACGGTGGCAAAGAGACGTAGACGAATTAGTCCGAAAGATATGCGATGATCCGTTTATTTCAGTATGTTTGAGTCACAGCTTTTGTTTTGGTTGGCAGCGGCGTCGATAATGTACGAGCGCGCAGCGCGATGCGCGGCGGAGCGGGCGGCGGCGGCGGACCCGGCGCGCGCGCGCTGGCTGGCGGCCGCGCTCACCTGCCTGCGCCTCGCCCAGCCGCAGCACGCGTTCCTGGCGCGGCCCGGCGAGGTCAGTCACCCCGCGACACAGCTGCCGGCGCTGCCTGCCCGAGCGGTCTCACGAGGCAGTACCCATTGGGTTTTCAACTTGGGATACTAATGTCTATTACAATATGCTGGATAGGTTGTGGTTGTTTCGAAGTTTGCTCCAAATCAAAAAATCAATCAAAATCATTTATTTATCAATTACAGGACAAATGAATATTGGTTAGTGGGTATTTTACTTAACTAAGTTACAGATTTATTTTATCTAGGTATTAAACTAACAGCTCAAACATTATTAGCTGCGCCTACTACTACTTAACTTGTGCTAATTACATTACAATGCCTAAACTAGGATACAAAAGTAGCCTGTATCTTAGGCAAAGATTAGAGCTAAAATAATTAATACAATTGCCATTCAACAATATGCAAGAGATTAATATACTAAACATTACATTTTTTTATATAAAGTGGGGGTTTCAGTAGAAAAGATAAGTGTTAAGTTTACGAGTATAAATTAATTAAATTGATTAGGAGTTTACGACACTACCTTCAGCAGGTGTTCGGTTTCCTCGTAGGACAGATTTTGCAGCCACCCAGTTAGTTTGATTTTACAATTGTTAAAGTTAAGGTCATAAATATCCAGGAGTCTATTAATTTTGTTGTAGAGAAAGGGGCCCAAAAACGAAGCAAACTTGCGAATAAAAGCATGCCTGGGTCGAATTATCTTAAATACTATGTCTGAGCGCCTTTTGTCATGAACACTGGGGTTATAGGGGGCCGATTTGTGCTGATTGAGGATGATGTTCAGGATGAATAGTTGGCGCACAGTTAGGACTTTGCATGATTGGAACAGTTCCTTTGTAGGAAAAAAGAACGGGCGAAATGATAGATAAACTTCCGGTACAACTCCAAATTATTTACTTTCGTACACGTTATAACATAGTGGCTGGCGAGAGACTACTCGGCCCACGCATAGTTAAACACACCCCTAGTATTTAACTTTGTAAGGGCCACAAGGTTATTGGTGATGTGATGTGTCATATTGATAAAATCGCCATCGCCACTTTGGCGGACCATGGCGAAATCTTGGATAGAAAACTGTAAATTTCTCCTCCTGCAGGCCTTAGCAAAATCTGTGGTCTAGCTACGTACAGCAGACTTTTTCACGCTTTATCTTCCGTTACCCAAAACAAACCTGCATGAGTAACAGAATCCTCTCCCCAAACACTTGTGAATAGCTTTTTCAAATAAAACTGCTACAGGTGATCGGCCCGGATGAGTTGGCAGCGGAACTTCGGGAAGAGGTCCCGGATTCACTGGACCCCGTACAGCAAGCATTACTAGGTAATTAATACAAGTTATGGCTATGGCCCCGGTTCATGCACCAATAACAGGTATGCAAAAGGCATCATAACCTATAGGGTACTTCCCGTTGACCTAGAGTCATTAACTTTGACAAGAAGCAATATCTTATAGCTTATATCACAAGTACAGGAAGAAGTCCAAGTAAGTTGTATCACATTTTTTTTTTCCGTTAACAAACTTATTTTTGCAGTTGATAAACTGACCGCGACCTATTTTAGGTCACCTATGTCGATGTGTCGGTACAACAAGGGCAAAACTTTCAATTAGTCGAGTCAATCTAGTTTATCTTTTTTCGTTAGAGCAATGTTCGGTGGTTTCATAGTTTATGTACACAAGTAATGTTACCCAATTATTTTTGTAAATATAGCTGTACAATTAGATTAGGAACCTAACTTTTGCACGGGACCGTTGGAGCACATGTTTTAAACATTAAAACAAAGTCATTGAACACAAAGTCAAACAGTCATTAACCTAAAGTGATAAAATAAAATCTAGTAAAACATTCACGACTCTAGTAATAATTATCTCAATGTTTGCGTTTTTAAAAACTGGCTTGAAAAACATTTAAACCAATCTTGGTCATTGTTAATTAATAAAGAACTTTTGAATGTCTACTTACAAGACACGTACTTTAGATAGTTTATCTCTTCTGGTTTTACCACGGTTTTACATTCCTTTTAGTCGAAATGAAAATCAGTCTTTGACTTGGGAAAGACAACTCCGTATTCAGTACGTTTAATCTTTGAATAACTTGTTTAGGAGGTGATAACATCGATTTCGACGGTCTTTACACGCACCTAAAAGACGCAGACGCGGAAACGCTGCTGGCCGTCACTAAACGCGCGCTGAGCACCGACCAGTTTCTGCCGCGGTGGTTCCTGCAAGCTTACATGGTATAAACAATTTCTATTATAACAATACGTATTGTAGTTTTACTGTTAAAGCCAATACCAGGTAAATCGCATTTTCTTGCATTCTATTTTGATCCGCAAAGTTTGCCTCTAATTTAAAAGCTATCACTGGGAACGCACTGAGTGCCAAATATGGACCATGGATTTGTATTTATCCTACGGACCGCGTCTATGATGGCACTTCCCATAGCTAGGCTAAAACGCGAGACATTTCATCTTCACAAATTCCCGATGTTTTACTGGTTTTACCTCTCCATTATAACGTAGCAAACCTACCAGTAAAGGTAGGCGTAACTAAAATATTCTTTGTATGCAATATCGATGTCAGCTTCTCTCATCTAGCTCAGAGTAACATCCTAGTCAGAACTCGTCATACGACTGACAAGCAAACTTTGCTGTGCGGTGTGTCGCTCCAGTGCGGTATGCTAGGTAGGGTCGCGTCGCATCGCTAGTAGTAGTTAGTAGAAAAACTATCGCTGTGTACAGGATAAAGACGGCGCAGGCTGTGTCCGCGCGTTGCTAGCGGGCGGACGCGTATCAGAGGCGGCGGTCGCGTGCGGTGGCGTGCTGCGGGACGCGCTGGTGTCGCTGGCGCCGCACGCGCCGCCCGCCGCTGCGCCGCTCGCCGCTGCCGACCACGTGCTGGCCGAGTTGAAGGCAGCCTTGCGTCCACAGTACAACGAGGTGAGTCAGGATACACGCTTTGCCTCTGGTGTGATCGACGGGCGAGTGTAATCGCGGTAGAGATTACCACGGGCCTGTCTGCCCTTTGCAAGACCGCGGTATTGCCGTGATCTACGGGCGAACCCCTAAAACGCCATAAAGCTCGCCGCCCGTCGATCACACTCTTCAACGGATACGTATCTGAGGCGGCGTGCTGCAGACTCGGTGGTGTCGCTGCACCGCTCGTCACCACCGCTGACCATGAGCTGGCCGAATTGAAAGCAGCGTCGCGCCCACAGTAGGTACACAGAGGTGAGTCAGATTTGTAACTACGTTCTGCCTCTTAACTGATAAGTATCGGAGGCGCGAGTGTCGCGTGTGCTGGAGTTCTACGAGACGTGCTAGTGTCGCTGGTCGCTGGCGCAGCCCGTCGACTACCTGCTGGCAGAGTTTAAGGCAACCCCACGCCCACGATACTTCGGAGGTGAGTCTAACCGCCTAGTGCCCATAGACAAGGGGGTCGTCCAATTAAATCACGTGTTTTTACATCACGTGTATTTTTAGGGTTCGGCGCCTCAAAAGGAAAAACGAAATGCAGTCCTTTAAAGCTGTGAAAAAAAAATTACACAGTACATTTTGCTTAGGAGCAGGGCTCTCCTAGCAATGCACAACTTAAAACACGTTACTGGAGAAATGCCGGAAAATCTTTGTACGGAACCTTTTTGGTATAAGGTATCTTAAAAACAGAATATTTTATTTATAAAACAGGTATAATCTAATTTAATCTTGATGAGCTGATGATGGAAGGTACAACTCCTTAACGGTTAGGAGTTGGAGGATAATTCTGAAAACGTTAAATCATTATTCGAAAGGGTATACTTCTGAGGTGGTCCCATTGTCACCAAGTCATGATCTGATGATAGGATCTCAGCGAAATCGAGGGCAACCCTCAAATTTTATAGGCACGAACCTATTATGTGTTTCATATAATTTCTAAGGCTATTCAAGTATTTACGTCTGGTAGTCATCATCTCATGTTGATGAGCTGATGATGGAAGGTACAACTCCTTAACGGTTAGGAGTTGGAGGATAATTCTAAAAATGTTAAATCAACATAAAATTGTGAAATAAAAATCTTTTAACAAAAAAGTAAAACCGCCTTCAAAAAAACCTTAGAAAAAAAAAACGTAAAATAATCCTCTAAAGCCTTAAGTTTTATGGCCTAGCACTAAGTAGCAGAAATATGAAGGCGGTGCTTCGTTCAAAGAATATTCCGCTCGCACCGCACCGAATTCATATTTCTGCTACTTAGTGCTAGGCCATAAAACTTTAGGCTTTAGAGGATTATTTTAAGTTTTTTTTTCTAAGGTTTTTGTCAACGTATACACGTAACTTTGATTTTTGATGGTAATTTTATTTAGTAAACCTTTTCTTTAAAGCGTGCGTCTTAAGGCTATAAGGTTAGACATGCAAAGGTGAAGTTTTACTACATCTACCTACGTCACTGTTCAGATTCCACTGCTTTGCCGCGTATTACCAAGGTTAAGCTAAAGTCACACCGCATATTTTAAGTTTCCGCCCGTAAAAAATATACACGGCGATAATTTGTAGTTACGAGACTGTTCTCCGTTAACAGTGTTTCGTTTTTTCCAGATATACGACGAACTGAACCAACTGGTAAAGGAGTACACAGAAGTACTAGTGAGAACATCGGAAGACATGAAGCTGGCGCATTTGAACTATTCGGTTGTCAAGTAAAACTAACGGGTAATAAATAAAATGCATGACTTTTACACTGAAGTTGTATTATTTAATGTCATGTATTACAATAAAGTTTTCAGCTACAACCACCAACACCACCAAAATAAATAAATTATACCACTTTACATACAATCAATATCTTTCATAACTAAAGTTTTTAAACTTGAGCAGATCTTATTAACGTACACCTTTTGGTGTACACCTTGTACACGTACATCTTTGCAATAAAAACGAAATTGCTATAGAAAACTTATCAGAGTATCGCAATTTACGTCAAAATCAACAACTTATTAATATGAATATGCGTAATTTAACTATGTATCATCATGGTCAGTCAGTACCACACTACAAATCATAATTACCACGTCAACATGCTTGACAAATATTCATTTGATTTTACTCAAAGGCGCCTTTTAGCATTTGTCGGAAACCAAATACCTACTTAAATTTAACGAAAATGTAAAGGGGCTGGTCGACGTACGAGTAAGACCGCGGTCTTAGTGGCTCGTCGGTAAAGCTAAGGTTTTCCATAATGACGAGCTTGACTCGTGGCATGTCAGACGGGTTTGATTTTTTTACTCGGCTCGTCAAGAAAACCGTGCGTCGATCATCAATCGCGCGATCCGAGCGAGTGGTTTTGTTCTTTTTTTATACTTATTTATAAAAAATCAAAATTCTAAGCCAACGCAATCAAAAGATACAATAATTAAAAAGGTTGTTTCTATAACTGTGAAAACCTAAAAGGTACTTCCAGTTGTCCTAGAAACTTGAAATTTGCTATGAACGTAGCTCTTATAGCACAACCAGTCAGAAAATTCTCAAAATCTTAAATTTTTGTCTGTATAATGTCACAGACCAATATAAAATAACCCCCAACTGCATACATTTTGCTTAGGAACAGGGCTCTGCTAACACTGGACAACTTAAAACACTGGGGAAAAGCAAGGAAATCTTTGTACGGAACCCTCTTGCGCGAGTCCGATTCGCACTTGTTCGGATCTTTTTTTAATACCGCGGCACACGCGGTATTGGCTCATACGTGAATCGCCCGCTCACCGCAACAAGCGGGGCGCTACGTCCGCTATTCGGAATGTTGTCGAGCTATGATTAAATGGAAGGGACGCGACGCTAGGGGCAGTGTGTCAAGGTTAGCCGAAGAGCAATTCAGCCGCCAACAACGAACGAATATGAAATAAATAACAATTAACACTATCCAATGTGCTTGTTTTGACCTTCACATTTAAGCCGATAAACCAAAAACTACAACCAACTTTATAGTTGCTATGCATATTTTAAGTTTTTCAGTTAGTGTTCATATTCACGATCAAATGTGGCTAACAATCAAATATTTCTTAAATAAATTTAAGTTTCCAAGGTAAAATTTATCTCTGCACTGCGGATCCGACGATTGGCGTCAGTAATACCTAAATAAACTTGTACGACAAAAAAAATTTATAAGATGTAGGTAAATGCTACTTTTAACATAAAACTACCGTGAGATTCAATCATAGTGAAATAACCGATTACTCACGTACCCTATGTCAGTCGAGTAGGTATAGCCCAACATGTTTCGGACTACTTAATAAAAACCGTAAACGTAGGAAGGACTACGGATTAATCGACTGACATATGTGAGTGATAGGTTTATTTCACTATACATGTATGTGAGTAGATGTACATATAAATAAATAAATAAAAATGCTGTAATATATTTTATCTAGACACATATCATAAGTCCTATACTATGAGTTCAGAAACCGTAGGTAATGACCTAATGACCATCATTACGACAGTCAATTTTCGTTTTCAAAAACCAATTCAATTTAAAAATAGGCCTCTAATTGTCTAAAAATTGTCGATACGAAAATACGAAACGGCAGCTCGATATGTTTCGTCTATGATTAAAAATATAAAAAAAAAAACAGCCAAATTCATGACAGGTTTATTATGCCTTTGGCTTCTGAATTAATCTTACAGTACATTCAATATGTGCAATTCTACATACGAGGGGCGGCTGATAAGTAATCTCCTTGGTCATAAATATATACAAAAATAATGCTGGCTGGTATGGATTTATATTCGTTTGTTATTCTATTTTCAAAATGTATTACATTCATTTGTTTATTGCATCACGTTTATTTGTCTCCTACAATTGTTTCAAACATGTCGGTAGAAAAAGTGAAAATGGATAAAATCGAGCAGCGTGCGGTGATTAAGTTTTTGACTAAAGAAGGGAATACGCCTTCGGAGATCAGACAGCGTATGTTAGGTGTGTTTGGCAGTTCGTGTTCTTCCGAATTTGTTATAAAGTTTTGGTCAAAGCAGTTTAAGTTAGGTCGTGAGAGCCTGGAAGATGATCCTCGTAGTGGAAGACCAGTTTCGGCCGTCACCGATGAAAATGTAGCCAGGGTGAAAAAAATTATATTAGAGGACCGACGAGTAAAGCAGTGGGAGATAGCTAGAGATGTGGGCGTCAGTAAAGAGCGAGTCAATGAAATAATTCATGAGCATTTAAACATGTCCAAGGTTAGTGCACGTTGGGTCCCCAGAATGTTAACTGCATTTGACATGGAGAGGCGTGTCAAATGTTGCGAAGAGTTTTTGGACATGAGTCGAGGGAAAGAGAAAGAAATAATTTCTAGAATTGTAACATGTGATGAGACTTGGATTCGACAATGGGACCCGGAAAGTAAGCAAGAGTCGTTACAGTGGAAATTTAAGGATGAGAAGCCGCCTCGGAAATTCAAGGTCTGTCCATCGGCAGGTAATGGCTACAATCTTTTGGGACACAGAAGAGATTTTGCTCATAGATTATTTACCGAAGAAAACTACAATGAATGCTGATTATTACTCAAACTTACTATATCAACTAAGAGAGACAATAAAAGAAAAACGGCGAGGTAAACTAAGCAAAGGAATTCTGATTTTGCACGATAACGCACCAGTGCATACCGCCCGCACAACGAAGCTAGCAATTAAAGACAATGGCTTCGAAACCATTGACCATCCCCCTTATAGTCCAGATTTAGCCCCCTGTGACTATTTTCTGTTTAGACTTCTCAAGAAATACCTCAAGGGACGAAGGTTTATGACCGATGACGAAATGAAGGCTGCGGTTACTGACTTTTTTTGACAACAAACCGAAAGTTTTTTTTTAAATGGTTTAAATTCAATATTTGAAAAATTTAATAAGTGCATTTTACTAGCAGGGGACTATAGAAAAATAAAAAAAAATTACCCACGACAGTCTTTTGTTTCATTGTTAGGTAGATTACTTTTCAGCCGCCCCTCGTAATTAGGCCTTAAAACACTCGTGTCGTGTGATAATAGTAGTTTATGCAACTGCTACAAAATGAAGGTCCTTAAAACACGAGTGTGTTTTTATGAAACGAGGCGAAGCTGAGTTTTATACTTAATAGGATCACACGAGTGTTTTAAAGCCTAATTATGTGGAGTTGCATACATTACTTTATCTACACACATATTATAAGTACTCTAAGATGGGTTCAGAAGCCGAAGGCATATCATACCCATACCTGTCACGAATTTGACTGTTTCTTTTAATCATAGACAAACATACCGAGCTGACGTTTCGTAAACTGTTTTTTTTTAATTGTAAATTACGACATTATTATTTATACATGTCGGACTGACCTCGACTTATATACGTGAGTGATCCGTTTTATTTCACTATTATTGTAAATAACGTTGGTTTTCAAATTTGAAACCTCGAATTCGATATCGAAAAGTCATTACGACATCGAATTCGATTACTGCTTCCGGCGGCTGGCCCCGGGCTGGCGGCGAAGTCGACGACTTGCTGCAATGCTGGTAATTTTCTACGGTTTCTGAACGCATTATAGAGGACTTATGATATGCGTGTAGATAAACTACTACATATATTTACAGAAACGCGATGCAACAGCCACTTAAAAGATGTCAATGTCATGGTGTAATGAGATGTGTGGATGCCACAAAATGATCTATGCTTTGTTTAAAGTTAGGTACAAAGTAAATAACCTTCACCTTACTTAAACCGAACACTCAAGTGTTATTTGCAATATAACTGCTGACATTGAAGTTTCTGTAAGCCTTAAGTCATTGGCATAAAGATGAGACTAATCAGTATCCGTTTTGCGCATGTCGAACACGCAATTCATATATACTTCACTAAGGTGTCAATATTTTGGTTTAAGACTTGTTTAAGATCACTAATAATGTTGTTGTCATGCTAATGCGTTATAAAAATGCACACATCCGACTATCTGTGTTTCCATGTTATTTACGATAAAGCAAGTACATTCGTTTCATGTCTGCTGACTTACATTTAAAACACAATGTTTTGTTAATGCATAAACCTTAAGCAATTACATTTTTCTTGCTTTGTTCTGTCAAATAAAAACCAATGAATGCACTTAGCTATGCTTGGACTTTACCCTCATTATGCTAAACACTACCTTCACCAGCTTCTCATAAATAAGAAACATTAAAGCAGCAGTCATTACTGTTTGCAATAACTTAGCTTCAAGCCCACGGAACATGAGCCAGGGATTAGACTTAACATCTTTCCACAGAGGCTTCATGCTGGTTCCTGACCGCAGCCTCATCTGTACCAACTGCAGAGGATATGTGACTGTGGTTGCTATAGCTTTTGCAAATGCACCCATTAGAAATGCAGTGTAATAGCTGTTGTTCAGCCCTTTTGTAGCAAGATGCCGTTTCAAAGCTTCATACACCATAAATTGTATGGCAGGGTTTGATACCAACAACAATGAAGGAACAGTACCAGACCATAATCCCTTTGCTCCTTCCATCTTGAAGATAGATATTAAACCTTCAAAAAGGCTGTCAAATGAATTCTTTTCCAACTTCATTCTCGTGTTTACAACCCAAAGGGGAGATGTAAGAAGAACATTGATGCTACCAGCTGCAATGCCATACATTAAATCTTGTAATGCTGATGTGTTAGTCGCAGCACATCTGCGTAAACCATGAAAGGTGTAGAAATATACAAAGTTGGATATCGAGAGTGACTGCAAAACTGGAGCTAACCCACGGTACAATGACTCAATGCCTTCCTCATTTGCGAGTTTTAAGAGAAGCTCCCATGATGATGAGCCTTGATATTTATTGGAGTCCTCAACTGCAAATAACACAAAGTTATAGTTAAAAATATGCTTGATGGATGGGAGGTGCTGCACCAAAGCAATCCTAAGTTATTTATTTGTGACAAATACCTTGTAGTCTTGATCTGAGAGTATCTAATGGGTAAAATGCGGCCATGCTTGCGACGCTCCCCTGAAAACATGGAACAGTAGTTTATAACAACAAGTTAGATGCGTTTTTATTTACATGCTTTTATTTAGTTTCACCTATCCCTGTGTCTCTCTCTGTGATCAAATCTTGCAAGTTAAATTATTTGACCCACTTCCAGTGATCTGATTGACTTGAAATTTGGTATGGATACATAGATAGGTTGGATGACAATACAAATGCAAAAAATATTTTTAACAAAAAACTTGGTAATGTACAACTTGAAATTACATATAATCGTATAATTTACCGTAGCTCCGGCCATGGCATGGACGAGGGTCTCATAACTGAATAAAGGATTGGGTGGTGCCATTTTATATTTCTTTCGAGTTCCTAGTCGAAAACAAAATTAGGCTTCGGCTAGACAAGAAAAATGTATGGACATAAACCCTGAGGTTATTTTGCGTAGCCTGCCTTCAGTAGTAAATTTCTAAATATATATATAAAACACTATGTTGATTTCAAAACAGAAGTTTTCTATCAGTCGCAGCAGCCACACAATAAACTTCACACACACGCATCTGATCTGTCACTGTCGTCTGTAGTATCTGTCAAAGAGTATATAATCACTACGATCTGTTTATTGTCATGTCTTGTCTTGCTTGTCTTTCTAATCAAGCTTCTTGCTCTAATGGTAGATAGACCGTAGATATTTCTTACTCACTCACACACAAAAAGGAAGGCTATACACGTTATTTTGACGGTATTCATGGCGAAAAGAGACAGGTCGAGTAAGGTCTATCTGGGGTCACTGCCCCTAAACTACGAAATTCGAAAATCGAAGTTCGTATCGTATCGTCCCGCTCACTCTCGTGTTAAATAATAATAGCTTGAGAGGGACGGCACGATAAGAAGTTCGAATTTTGCACTTCGTAGTCGGGGGGCAGCCTTCGTAGTTTAGGAGGTGGACTGGAGTGCCCCCAACCGTTCTATTTTCCTTGATGGCGGCCAAAAGACTTGGGCCAATGTCAGTTTTTCCCCCAACCGTCCCCCAACCAACAAATAAGTCGAGCATCTGTCATTTTCCACCTGCACCTTAGAAAAAGGAGAGCACTAGAATGCCAGCACAGACAAACGCTAGCAAGCGTGCTCCGAAAATGACAAAATATAAAGTATGTGCAATATTTACGTCTGCCAGATACTGGAAAAATTACCCTACAGTTTATTTATTTAAATGATGCAGAAAAGATTAGCAGCCACGATTCTACTAAAAGAAGTATCTGCTTCTCATATTGAAATAAAACAGATCACTCACGTATATAAGTTGAGGATAGCTCGACGTGTTTCGGTCTAATTAGTAGTCTCTCAGCGGCTCTGCTCACGCGACTACTGGGCGCAGCTGACAGCGGCACACAACTATACATAGTCAAGTGAAACATAATATTAAACGAAAAATTAATAAAAAACCCGATTAACTTTTCCCGTAGCTTCGATCCAGATTTTAAGCAGATTTGGGTCAGCGCGAAGTCTAGTATATCGATGGTGGAAGTTTCAATTGACGTAAGGGAAAAAATGCTACTTTTCAGGAGAGCGAAAATAAGTTTTTGGTAATTTTTAAACCCTCACAGCATTGTTGATATTTAACTTAGCAGGACGTTCAATTTCCTTGCTTTTTAACGTGAAACTGTACGCATTTGCGTTTTGGGCTTAATAAGAAAAATAGCTGCCCCTTACTCTCATAAACCGTAAATAAATAAATAATGTAGAACCGATTTTTGGTCGTAAAGGACATAATTATATTTTATTTTTTAATTATTTGGCCGTAAGTTCCTTTAGTAAAATTTATGAAATTCGTTAAATTACTCAAAGAACCGCTTTAATTCATTGAAATAACGCGTAAAAGCTGGTTTTTTTTTTCAGAGCCCCTTAAAGGTATGTATTTTGCTATCATAAAGCCTATTTTCGTCAATAAGTATTAAATCAAAACTTAAATAAAACCCAAATAAATTTTACATGGATTTTTTTAATAAGAAAATAAATAAACAACAACAAACGCTTTAATATTTAACGTTGCTAATAGAATATTTAAACAAATACACTTTACTATAAACTAAAATGTATTCGTTTTCATGTACGTAGCTAAGCAATTTGAGTCGTAAAATGGGGTCTACTCATTTCAAAAACATTTGAACTTGCCTAAAATCTATATAAGTTCACTTAGGCCTGTAAGATTGAAATGTTAAACTAATATATACTCGTATTATGTAAGTCGCAGCAGGCTTATGAGATACTTACTATGCACGAGCGATATCTATTAGCCTAAAATTGCTTAAAATAGTTTTGGCATTCAAATTTGTCTAATACTAGAAATGTGTTAAACTAAATTATTTACTCTTGGAAATGTATGTATGTATGTATGTATATCTCTTTATTGCACATAAAACAAAAAAATACAGATAACAGAACAAAAGCAAATGTACAAAAGCGAACTTATCCCTTAAAGGGATCTCTACCAGTTAACCTTCGGGCGATGTTTCCCTCTTATATCACTCTTGATAAGAGCGAAGCATAGCAGTTTAAAGGCTATTGTTAGTCTACTTTTTTTTGTTGGGGCATCCTTATGTACAAAAACTTTGTACGGTTTTGGATGCTTTCTGTTGTATTCAATATAATTATGTATGCATGTTATATCATTCGTTTTGCTTTTTGTATTATCGTATAAAACAAATTTAATACACACGTTGATAGGTACACATTTACACAACAAACGTAATTAAAGACGTCCTCCTTAATTTACGTGACTGACTCGACTGGCCGACCGTGCAATGCGCAAACGCGCTGTGCGTGGAATGTAGGTAGACGCAGCAGATGGTCTAGTATAATCAACGGCCAAAAAATTGTGTAGATCGCATTCGCGTTTACGTCAGAATCACAATTTACAAATTAGCAGCGCCACTAGTGGCACGTAACGACAACAAACAATTCCCATTACTATTTAATATTTAACACTTTAACGCAAACGAGTTTGAGACGTATTTTTTGGCCGTAGATTACCCTAGAGTCTCAGCGCAGGCGGCTTTGAGATCAAATAAGTTGCTAAATAAGGGTGTAACGTACAAGTATAAACATAAAACGTATATGAAACGTATACAAATTATGGCGTAACTCAACACCATTTAAGACTGATAATAAAGTTGCATGTAGTAAGGGTCAACATTTTGATGTAAGATGCAAGAAATACTTACAGTCAATGCAGTTACATCCAACAACTTCATGTTTTTTATATTACTTGTTATAAAACGTGAAGATGTCGCCTTAATTAAAAACCATGTGACATTCGAGAGACAGTTGACAAATTAATTATAGAACAGAATAAAATCAAGACCGAAATGGCAAGTTTTATTGATTACAATATACAAACCGAAAAAAGGATGGATGTCCTAGAATCAAACATGCAACAACTTCAAGAAACAGTTTCTACTACCACAACGGCCACCTCCCTCCAGTCTGAAGATATAATAAGTGAACTCAATAATCGCAATCTTAGAGCCAAGAATGTCATCATAATAGGGTTGTCCGAGCCAAAGGGCCCTAGCGAAGCTGAAAATAATGTTGCGGACAAGGCTGGGGTCATAGAAATAATAAAAACTTTATCTGCTGATTGCCCTGAACCTGCAAAAACTTTCCGCTTGGGCAAATTTAACTTAAATTTAATCAAAGTTTGTTTTGCGAACCAAGAGGCAGCTATGTCTATTTTGCGGAAGAAAAATAACCTAAAGAGTGAGTCTATCAAAATATTTGGCGATCAAACCCCTCAACAGCAAATGTTTCTGAAAAACTTAAGGGATGAACTTGAACATCGCATTGCGAATAGGGAAGAAAATTTATGTATTAAATATGTCAAAGGAGTCCCTAAAATCATGCCAAAAAACTCCAAACAATAACAATCACTAACATTCCTGATGACATCATTACCGAAAACAAAATTACATACCAACTAGCCGATAGCTATCAAAATATTACAACTACCAAAGGAGCGCTAAAATGTTTCTACGCAAATACACGCAGTATAGTAAAACCCAGAAAGTTCGTCGAATTGAAATGTGTGTTACAGTCTTTTAATAGCACTATCCATGTTATTGTGCTTACGGAAACGTAGATAAAGTCCGAAGAAGAGGCTAAAAGGCCACAGTTGTCCAGTTATACCCATTATTATAACTACAGGTCTAACTGTCGTGGCGGTGGAATTTTTGCGCACAATAACCTAAAACACCACATAATTGAAGAAAAATCAATAGATGAGAATCATTACCTCTGGATACATTTAAGCAAATTTTCTGTGAGCATTGGTGCTATATATAGAACTAACCACGGCAAAATTGACGACTTCCTCGATATATTCTCACTTCAACTACAAAGGAACAAGAGATCTATCGTTTTCGGCGATTTCAATTTTCATTTGCTTAGCAAAGAAGAAAAGGTAACAGACTACAAAAGATTAATAAAAGAAACCGGATATAAAGTCATAAACAAAATTAACCATCAGTATTGCACAAGAGAGACCTCGGAAACGAAAACAATATTAGACCATGTTTGTTCAAACTTGCTGGAAAACAACTTTCATTTTTCAATTCTGGATTCGGCTATGTCGGACCATAAACAATTTTATTTTGAAGCAAAGCAGTATAAGTAACCAACGATGAAAAAATGTAACTACACTGCAATAGACTATAAGAAATTATATAAAACGATTGAAGAACAGTAGAAAGAAAATGAAGGACATGAATACGCTGTATTGGAAAGCAAACTTCTCTCAGACATAAATAAAAGTAAAATTTCTAAGACAAAAATACTCAACTTGCCGAAAAAGGACTGGATAAGCAAAGTTGTTATACATGATATTAATGAAAGAAACAGACTTTGGCAAGCATTAAAACGGAACCCTAATGACAGGAATATGGAAGAACAGTTTAGAAAGGCAAGAAATAAAGCAGGAGCGAACATCAGAAAAACGAAAAAGGAATATTATTGTAAGAAATTCACGGACTGCATTAATAAACCTTCAAAAATGTGGACTCTAATCAACAATCTTGCAAAAAATAAGATGGAAAAAGCTTCGGCTCCCACTAAACTACAAACCAACAATGGATTTACCACAGATGAAAGGGAAATAAGCGAAAGTTTTAATGAATTCTTTTCTACTGTTGGATCTAAACTAGCCAATGAAATCCCTAGCAAATATCATGTGACATCAAGAAACCCCCACTCTTCTACAAGAACAGATTCTGAGCTGTCCCATCTGACCCCTACTACACCGGACGAAGTAATGAAGATAATTGATAATTTAAAACAAAATGCTAGTACAGGCTTAGACGGTATTAGTGTAAAATCTTTGAAATGCGTAAAGGGGTTGGTAATTGAAGAACTTGCAAATTGCATAAATCACTGTCTAGAAACTGGAACTTTTCCCGATAACCTAAAAATGGCAAAAGTCACTCCTATTTATAAATCTGGAAACAGAACTGACCCAGGCAACCACAGACCTATTTCGTTGCTTCCAACTGTGTCAAAAAAAAATTAAACCATTATTTATAACCGTATCACATTACACTTAAGAGTCAATAAACTTCCTATATGAAAAACAATATGGATTTAGAAAAAAATCAAATACGCTTTCGGCTACCATAGATCTTGTGACTAAAATAAAAGTAAGCATTGATAAAAAACAAATAGTACTCGGAGTGTTCATAGACTTCAAGAAAGCCTTTGACACGATAAGTCACGAGCTACTACTTAACAAAATATATGATATAGGTATCAATAAAACTGCACACAGGATCCTCGAATCATATTTATTAAACCGTCATAAAATTGTAAGAATAGGTAATCACAATAGTAGCCCCAAATACATCACATGCGGCGTCCCCCAAGGATCCATCTTGGGACCGTTATTATTTTTAATTTATATTAATAGTGTGCATGAGGTGGGGTTAAGGGGCGATATTACGTTATATGCAGATGACACAAGTCTCTTTTATTTCGGAGATACCATAACAGACATCATAACCGAGGCACAAAAAGACATGAATCTGCTCAATGAGTGGTTCCAAATTAATCTGCTTACTATAAATATTACTAAAACTAATTGTATAATATTCTTAGCTAAAAACAAGAAAATAACCGAACACGACCCTCTTACAATAAACAATCAAATATTTAAACGAGTAGATAAAGAGAAATACCTTGGCCTAATTTTAGATGAAAATTTAAATTGGAAACCACACATTGAGAAAATCAAGTCAAAAATAACATCGTTAACAGGAGCACTGCGTGGCTTTGTCAGTTGTCTGCCGCGGCATGTGCGATATATTATATATAACGCGCTAGTTAAACCCCATCCTGACTACTTGATTGAAGTTTGCTAATAGTTTGGCTGCTAAAAGTAATATTAGAACACTACAAGTTACTCAAAATAAACTAATAAAAGTATTATTTCAATATGACTTCCTAACATCAACGGAAAAAATATATAAGGAAACTAAGCTACTAAATATTTCGCAGTCATATATATATATATAACACTTGTGTCTTGGTTCGGAAAGTATTAAACAAAAATATACATACGCAAATAAATTTTACAAAAAAATATACGAAACAAAAAATACATCTTAGAAATGCGAATGACATAATACTACGTCCGTCTAGAACAAAATATGGAAAACGGTGCGTGTTATATGAAGGTGCCCAGCTATATAACAAACTTCCTATGCATATAAAAAAAGCCAAGACTATGCATAGTTTCAAAAAAATACTGAAACGGCATATAACTGAAACTAAACCTTAAGCTTAAAAGAAAAAAAAACTCTGTACATACGAATTTGTAATATAATAAGTAATAATAGTAATCTAATAACTGTATCTGCCAATTATAAAATAAAATAAATAATAGAAATGCAATAATAGTAAATAAAATAATAATAAATAAATACGACATAAATAATACAGCTATTTACAAATGTATCAAATACACAATACGAATAAAATATGGGATCAATATCGTTAAGTAAATAACCGAAATAACAATAAAATTAAAATAAAACGTACTTACCTCGGTTCATGATTCATCCTTAGTTAAGCCACTTCCATTCTACATAATTCAATGTCTTCGCATCTTGCTTTACTTAGCGCAGAGAAACCTATCCACTTTGTGAAAAAAATAATGTATCGGCAAATTTTGTCGAATGAACGAGTGTCGTGCAATCTACCTGTTTCATGTTTTGTGATTGCGCTCATTGCATGTAATTGAATAGATTTTAGTATTAAGTTCTCATGTAAGTGAATGTAAATTCTTAATGGGAATAAATGATCTTTAAACCTAAAAACCTAAATATTGGGGTGTACAGGGCAATGAAACAATTATTGACCCTCATGACCTTTTATTATATTTGTCGTGTCTTATTTTAACGATATGCTCCGTGTCGTAAAGGACATCTAAGACTGCCATGGCCCCTTACAACACTAATAATACAAAATATTTAATGTAATGTCCCTTAAGCGGTTTTATTTTTAAATTATAAACGTTAATAACAGCGAAAGTAAGGGGCGTATCGTAAATTGAATACAACCAATCGACGGAGAAAAAAAAACCCTATCGAACTGCATTTAAAAGTGATTTTCGGTATTTTGTCCCTTACGCCAATTGAAACTTCCGCCATCGATATTACGAACTACCCTATTTGTGGGGTACATTTTTATCTAGAAACTAGCAACTCTAATCTTTGAAATTTTGAAGCGCCACCTTGAAAAACCCAGCCATACGATGAGGGAGAAAATTGATACCTTTGTCTCTTTTCATGAGACGACCGAATAGCCTAGTGGTTAGAGACCCTGATTATGAAGCTTGAGGTCCCGGGTTCGAATCCCAGTCGGGGCAGATGTTTGTATGATGAATACAAATGTTTGTTCTCGGGTCTTGGATGTTTAATATGTATATAATTATGTATTTATCTATATAAGTATGTTTATCCGTTGTCTACTACCCATAGTACAGGCTTTGCCTAGTTTGGGACTAGGTCAATTGGTGTCAATTTGTCCCATGATATTTATTATTTATTTTCGCCATGAATAACGTGTATATTAAGCCGTCCTTTTTGTGTGTTAGTAAGAAATGGAAGGAAGGGTGGAAGGGTCACACTGAAAACCAGCGCTACGGCTTGCCGTAGCATCATGCTGAGGGTGACCCTTTTAGTGCTATTCGTCACATATTTTTAATCGTTAGTTTCTAAGCTGTCTTTGTTAGTTAATAGTGTTTGCATTATCTGGTTATTGTTGATTATTGATTTGTTTTTAACTGTATGTGTATGTGTCGAATTAGTTTTTAATAAATATGTAAATGTTTCTTTCTTTCTTTCTTTCAAATGTCTAGCGGTCTATCTTTTTCTTTGTCTACGGGTCCTTGGTACACAGCCCCCCTACTACGAAGTACTAAATTCGAACTTCCTATCGGGCCGTCCCGCTCAAGCTAATATTATTTAATACGAGCGTGAGCGGGACGATACGATACAAACTTCGGTTTTCGATCAATCCGATATATTGCATATACTAAAGTTGTTTTTGTTTTTTGTTGTAGTGGGTGGTGTTTCATTTTATTTGGAAATCAAATATTATGTATTTTGTAAAAACGTAATGAAATTTATAGGCAAATAATGCCTTTTCGGCTGTGTTATATTGTTGATCCAGCTATATCATATGGGTAAATAAATGCAATAATAATCTGAAGCAGACAGGATGAGGGTTGTTATGGCAGAAGATAATCTCTGTGCTCAGAATTTGTTGAAGTTAGTTTCACACGGAAATGCTATAATTGCCGAAATTCTGAGGCTCAAAGATCACATTCCATCTATATTCTTGTAAGTAGTACCAAGATTATAATTGTAATCAAATTTGCTGTTGTTTATTTTTCGTAGTTTCAATTTTTTTTTAATTTAATTTCAGCTTAGAAAATAAAGAGCTACAACAAAAATATCAAGATGTCATCATGGATTTTGGATACTTTAAGATAGCAGATAACCAGGAAAAGAAAATCAATGCAAATGTGGTAAATAATTATTTAACTAGTGGCTCTGTGAGCTCTAGACCTCGTGACCTGTTTTGAACATTTTTCGTTTTTACCCGACTGCCGAAGGAGGGTTATGTTTTTCGAGGGTATGTATGTATGTCTACATACATACGCTTATGCAGCTACATACAACTGATACAACCTAGACTGTTCGGGCGGATTTAAATGTATGAGGTGTCATTAGACTTGTCTCAGCTGTGGGAGTGACATAGGCTTTGTATCATGGAATTGCAGACAGGTTTTTCTGTTTTTAATCTTAAGTTGCAAAGGTTTTTTTTTTATTAAATAACCAACCTAGAAAAGTTGAAAAGCCCTTGACATTGTCATTTCAAAGTTCCGTATTTCAAACACGGGTGAACCGATTTTAATGAACCTTAGCTAAGAACCATCTTGATCAAATTAGCTTTCAATTAAAAGAAACAGCATTGAGATTGGTCCATCCGTTTGGGATCTATGATGACACAGACAGATACACAGGTCAAACTTCTAACACCCCTCTTTTTCGTCAGGGGTTAAAAATCATAGGTTTCTCGAGGACTGGTTCATTTTTCAACATATTTAATTTTTTCTTTAAAATAAAATCTAAAAAACGAATTGACATATAAAAATCTATATACCTAATTAGCAAAACTGCTCACAAAATTTCACGAAAATCGGTTGAGAAATGCGACCCGTAGAGGAGAATAGCTGGACAGATGGCAGACATATGAAAGCATTTTTGTCCAAGCTGAGATGGAGTTGCTTAACTCATTTAGTTTGCTCGGTCAATTAATATAACACTGCTACAAATATACATAAAAAATTGGGTTATTTTATTACTGGAGATATACTATTAATCCTCCAATATAAGGAGTGGTGTACATAGGCACCCCATTCATGGGGCGCTTTTATAAAATTTCCACTTTTAGGAAAACCAATATTTACCCCTTTAACATTATCAAGCCATTGCTTGGCTTGGTAATGTTATAACTTCATTTCAATGTGAAACTTTATTATTATTAGAACTGGATAAATAGGAAGCAGCATTGAAATTGACATTGTTCTGATACAGGTACCGGTTCTTTTTACAGTAACAAGTATTATGTGCAAATTCTACCTGCTCTCCCCTACTGCCTGATCTCATTACTCATTAGTATATTATACAATACAATACAATACAATCCTTCTTTATTGAACATCACAAAACAGTAGGTACTTACAAGGAGATTACAAAAAAAACAAGTAAGGTGTATACTACATTCTTTGTTTCAGAAAATGCAAGATTTGGATGATGATCTCAAAGAAAAGTATTTGGAAATAATAAACCGGTTTTACTTGCTCTTTGAGAACATTCACCAATACATTATAGATTTAAATTCATTTGTGGAGCAGCTGTATGATGGGGCATTTATTCAGCAAAATATTGAGACAATTATGAAAGATGTTGAAGGCAAGCAGCTACTGGTTAGTATCTGTTAGTAGTTAATACTAACTGCTGTTTCTCTAATAATAATAATAGTAATAACCCATCCAATCCAGCAAACTATAAAGATAAGAAAGCATAACGCTTATACATCGGCGCACCACAATATGACACTATACATGCACAACTACGACGCAACGTACGTACACATGACATGACAATCGCTAATTCTACAGGGGAGCTAGCACGCGCGCCATTTTGTCGCTTGTCGCTCAGTGCGTCCTTCACTGATTTCATCACTATGAAAGGGACGCACTGCGCGACAAGCGACAAAATGGCGCGCCGTGCTACATGTGCAGATTATTGTTTCTACAGATTCCCAATTCTACAAATTCCTAATTCTACAGATTATGGATGAAAAACTTGTTGTACCTATGTGCGTATAGGCAGTCCGTTTTTGAAAGGCCATAGCAGGATAAGGGAAAGAAAAATGCCCTTTTATGATAATAAGCTGTTTTTAGGGTTCTATACATCAAAAGTAAAAAACGGAACCCTTATAGGATCACTTTGTTGTCCGTCTGTCTGTCTGTCTGTCAAGACCCTTTTTCTCTGGAACGCGTGGAGATAGCATGCTGAAAATAATATCAAATATTCAAGGCTGCAGTCCCTTGAAGCTATGAAAAAATCAAACTTCTATGTTAACGCAATCAAAAGATACAGTCATTAAAAAGGTTGTTTCCATACAAATTACCGTACCCTGAAAACCTAAAGGGTACTTCCAGTTGTCCTAGAAACTTGAAATTTGGTATGAAGGTAGCACTTATAGCACAACCACTCAAAAAATTCTCAATATCTCAAATTTTTATGTCTGTCTGTAGATTTCACAGACCAATATAAGATGACCCCACGCTGCGTACATTATGCTTAGGAGCAGGGCTCTGCAAACACTGGACAACTTAAAACACTAGGGAAAAGCGTTAAAATCTTTGTACGGAACCCTCGCGCGCATGTCTGCCCCTAAACTACGAAATTCGAAAATCGAAGTTCGTATCGTGTCGTCCCGCTCACTCTCGTGTTAAATAATATTAGCATGAGAGGGACGGCACGATACGAAGTTCGAATTTTGCACTTCGTAGTCGGGGGGCTGTCTCGCACTTGTCCGGTTTTTTTTCTACAGTACTAACATCGAGTAGTGTAAGTTTGCCAAGTTTTGCTGAAAAATTGCAAAATACTAAATTGCGCAAGGAAGCACAGAATACATAAAAGTACCTACAAGTACAGAAGTCCGACTCCGCAAAATCATTTAAATAAATAGCGACTCTTGCTACTACACAATAAAGCGCAATTCAATTCGCACAGCGCGATTTGCCTACAGTCATATTCACCTACAAGTTGCCTCTCTTTCTATCGTGTATCTCTTATCTCTTCTACGTTAGGGTTGCCTTCTTTTAAAAATAATTAATCTGAACATTTCATTATAAGTTATGTCACAGAATACATTATCTTAGTACAAGGTTACCTATTATTCTAATTTGTGAACAAATGGCATACGACTTGATAGGACGCGACGCGAACAAGAAATTTAACACGCAAGATTTGACCCGAACATACATACATATACCTACATAATGTACAAACATTGCATGTTAAAATAAAAGCTTGTAATAATTAGTAATTGTAATATGGTTAACATGAATAAAAATGACAAAAGTAAACCTTTGGTAAGTAGATACCTACTTACTTAATTACGTATAGGTTGACGTGCGTTTCTTTACCTTTCAATTTCCTTTAGAAGTCTGAAAAACGTGAGGTTTGAATCCGTGTTATTGTTGAAGCAGCTGAATGCAGCGCAGTATGCCTTCATTTTGTGGTTCGTCGTAATTCGCACTTGCTTGTCGTAATGCGATGCGCTCGGCGCGTGAATAAGCAACAACCTACATGCGACCCGGCCGGCGCGCTACTGGCTGGGCGCGCAGCGGCCATGTGAATTTAGTCCGCCGGGGCGGACCCGCCGCGTACTTGTAAATTGTAATGTCTTACCTAAACGCGAAGTTGGACCGCCCTGCCGCAAGTCACGAATGTCACGGCTGACTGACGTATTGTTTTGTCCATATATTTTTTGGGCTTAGTTACGCTCCCATAGATATTATTATTCGTAGACCCCATTACATAATATTTCGTCTAAGTTTTCTTGACTGTTGAATACAATAATTCTACTTTCTTTTTGCAGTGTGAATCTCTCTATCTGTATGGAGCCACGTTGCTGCTATGTGACCTCTACATACCAGGGATGATCAGAGAGAGATTATTAGTAGCATTCTACCGGTACAGCACAAGCCAATCACAGTCTAACATTGATGATGTGTGCAAGCTACTTAGGGACACTGGCTATGATCAGCAACATAAGAAGAGACCTGCTGACTATCCTGTTGAATATTTTGGGTATGCAATTTCTTTTATCCCTTGAGTATTATTTAAAATATTTTTATGCAAGTTTATTCTAATGAAAAATTTTTAGGCGTATCAATGTACATCCATACTTTATCGAAAAAGTGGTTGGAAAACTGAGGTCTGAGGATATCTACAATCAATTGGCGGTCTACACCATGCCTGAACATCAAGCATCGGCTCTAGCAACGCAGGCTAGCATGCTTGTGGTATGCTTATTCTTCATACCACAATACTTACACTGTGATGTATCAAAAATGCGTGAGATAGCTGATAAATTCTTTCCAAGCAATTGGATTATCCCTGTCTATATGGGAGTAACCATAAATGTTATTGATTACTGGGAGAACTTCAAAGCTGCTAAGCTAGCCCTTAGTAACACCTGCAACAGCAAAATGGTCAAAGAGATATTTTCAAAAAGAGGCAGTGCTGTGCCCATGCTGATAAATAAGACCCATCAGTTACTCAAAGAAGGTGTAATGACTGATGATTTCGTTTTAGATAATGTAAATAAAATATTAAATTTGCTTATAAATTCTAATTTCGTTTTACGCTGGTTGCTGTTGCATAACAGTCATGTCATCTTTTATGACACCAATAAAAGAAGCAAGCAACTCAAGGAACTGGTTTTAAAAGAATCCAATTATGATCCATTAAAAATCTTAGAACTACTCATAAGTACTGCTGAGCTGGAGTTGAAAGTTCGAGAGATGTTAAACAGACTACTTGAGAGCAGGAATGAAACATGGAACACCAGCAAAACTGAAGCTCTTGAAGCTCTCAACAATTTAGCAGAACTTTTTTCTGGGGACAAATCATTTACAAAGGTAAAAGAAAATGACCAGTTGAAGCAATGGTTTACCAACATTGCAAACCAAATAAAGTCGGTTGGGGAGTCAATCACCACAAAATCTATAAAGAAAATAACTCAGCTCATCCAAGCATTGGATGAAGTTGAGGAATTTCATGGTATTAAAAGCGCTTCAACTGTTTTACAGTTCCTTTCAGAAAGTAAAGATGCACTAAAGAATGCTTTAAGAGCTGCATCCCTAAAAGATGATTCTCTTGTGACCCTGGAAATTGCGGCCGATGTAAGTTATGCGTGGTGCATCATTGACTCATACACACAGATTATGCAAGAGAGTATCAAAGATGATCCAGCTGTTACAAGCAGGCTCAGAGCATTGTTTCTTAAACTTGCCAGTGCAATGGAAATACCATTACTGAGAATAAATCAGGCTCACAGTGATGACTTGATATCAGTATCTCAATATTACAGCAATGAACTCATTAAGTACATTCAAAAGGTTCTGCAAATAATTCCAGAGATGGTGTTTAGTATTGTGGAAAAAATAATTGATCTTCAGACATGGAGTATTAAGGAAATACCGACGAGACTAGACAAAGAGAGGTTGAAGGAATTTGCTCAATTGGAACATAGGATGGAAGTCGCGAGACTCACCCACTCTGCATCCACATTCACGACTGGTTAGTTGAAAAAGTAAAACAAAAATTTCGACTTGCCCAAATATTTGGAAGGCATTTTAATAGGTTTTTATTTTATTTAAGGGATTTTGGACATGCGGTCTACTTTGGTGGGCGTTATAAGAGTGGACCCAGCTGAACTATTGGAAGACGGCTTGTTGAAAGAACTTGATACACACATAAGCAAGAAGTTTGTAGAATTTCTGGAACCCCAGAGTAGGAAACTTCTAGCCCCAAACACGTTATTAATCCGCCTGCAGAAACTAGCAGAAAGCATGGACGGCTACAAGAGGTCTCTAGAGTACATTCAAGATTACATAAACATACATGGGTTAAGGATTTGGCTGAAGCAGGTAATTGACATCAGCTTTCATTGTAGTTGAACTAAAGCTTGGAAGATATCTTTACCTTTGCAATGCCAATGATAGATATAATCCTTCACGATAGATACGTCAATGATTATGTATACAGTGTGTTTGGAATAACTATGTAGGAACTTTAGGAGGTGATACAGGGGACTATTATAAATAGTTTGAACCCTATGTCTTAGTCCAATATGTGTTAGTTTTTTTTATCGAGTTTTTCAAATTTTTTTTTACTTGGTACCAAGTAAAAAAAAAATTGTCATGAAAAATTAAATTTTCAACAAACTATGCAATCAATTAAATTTATTTTTGTATAATTAACACCGCAATTAATTGATTAACCGACGAAAAAAAAACCAGCCTTTCACTAGTTACACATTTTTAGGGTTCCGTACCTCAGAAGGAAAAAACGGAACCTTATATGATCACTTCGTTGTCCGTCTGTCTGTCTGTCTGTCAAAACCCTTTTTCTCTGGAACGCGTTCAGGTAGCAGGCTGAAATTAATATCAAATATTTAAGCCTGCAGTCCCTTGAAACTGTGAAAAAATCAAAATTCTAAGTCAACGCAATCAAAATATACAGTCATTAAAAAGGTTGTTTCCATACAAATTGCCGTACCCCGAAAACCTAAAGGGTACTTCCAGTTGTCATAGAAACTTGAAATTTGGTATGAAGGTAGCTCTTATAGCACAACCACTCAGAAAATTCTCAAAATCTTAAATTTTTATGTCTGTAGATTTCACAGACCAATATAAGATGACCCCACACTGCGTACATTTTGCTTAGGAGCAGGGCTCTGCTAACACTGCACTACTTAAAACACTGGGGAACAGCGTTAAACTCTTTCTACGGAACCCTCGTGCGCGAGTCCGACTCACACTTGTCCGGTTTTTTCTATAAAGTATCGTTATTGTAGGTCACCATGAGTGGTTTCTGCCAAAATAATAAATTTTACCGGGCTGTGAAAAAAATCTTATTTTTAACGCTTTTCCCCAGTGTTTTAAGAAGTCCAGTGTTAGCAGAGCCCTGCTCCTAAGCGAAATGTACGCAATGTGGGGTCAACTTATATTGGTCTGCGAAATCTACAGACAGACATAAAAATTCAAGATTTTGAGACTTTTATGAGTGGTTGTGCTCTAAGAGCTACCTTCATACCAAATTTTAAGTTTCTAGGACAACTGGAACTACCCTTTAGGTTTTTGGATTTCGGCAATTTGTATGGAAATAGCCGTTGTAATTACTGTATCTTTTGATTGCGTTGACTTAGAAGGTTGATTTTTTCACAGCTTCAATGGACCGCAGGCTTGAGTATTTGATATTAATTTCAGCATGCTACCTCCACGCGTTCCAGAGAAAAAGGGTCTTGACAGACAGGCAGACAGACGGACAACAAAGTGATCCTATAAGGGTTTCGTGTACGGAACCCTAAAAAGGAAATAAAGGCACTTTTGCACGCACTTTATTTTAAATTGACTTGTAATTAAAAATGATTAATCGATAAATAAATGCCCATTCTCCCACTTACACCACAAATTAGTAGAACGAATTTTAAATGCCTGCGAAGTAGGTGCTTCGGCAGGACTGGTTAGATCATTTTCCCAAAATCGTTATTTCTTCCTCTGCTTCGTTACACTCTTGACAGAGTGGTGGTTGTGGTCGTCATGTCGGTATCTGTAATCCGCCTCACAATACGCCGCCACTTGGTTATTGTAGTGTAAATGGTGTCATGTTGAACGGTTGTTCTGATGCTTTGATTATGGCCTCGTGGAGAGTGCCGAACCGCGTCAGCTTTTAGTTTAGTGATGGTGGTGATGGTTGGGTCTGTGTGGTATGTGTTGATTCGTGAAGCAGTGGAGGCGGAAGTGTTGCATGGAAACATACATTTGCCGCACAGATTATAACTGTTTTTAACCGACTTCAAAAAGGAGGAGGTTCTACGTTCCACTGTATGTATGTTTTTTTTTTCACTTGTGGTCGCGGGTGAGCAAAGTAATTGTTTTTTTAGTTCATAAATATGGACCTCCGCAAAGTAACGCCTGATTCAATAAGTAAATTAATTGCGGTGTTGATTACAAATAAATAAATTTGATTGCTTGCAGTTTGTTTAAATTATAAACTGTAAAATTTAATTTTTCATGTCAACTTTTGCTACCAAGTAAAAAATTTAGAAAAACTCGATTAAAAAAAAGCTTTCACATATTGGACTAAGAAATATAGGGTTCGAACTACTTCTAATAGACCCCTGTATCACCTAAAGTTCCTACATCGTTACACCCTCCCTCCGTCGTAGTCCGTCGGTTCGGTCCGTTACGTTATCTACCGTCAGAAACTGCATGATAAAAGTGACTATCGTGCATTGGCATAAGGTAGGTATAAATTCGTTCCTGACAAAAAGTTATAGGCCAACGCGCTCGCGATTCAAAACCCAGCTCCAAGGTTCATCTTGTATGAAAATTAGTTATGTTTTCTTAATTGTTTAAAATTGTGTGTTTAGGTGTCAGCAATAATCGTCGAGAGTGTTGCCAAAGAAATCAGTTTACGCAAAGGAGTGACGTTGTACAGTCCTTCCGCCGGTTTCATGGGAAGCCTGGCGAGACAGATCGCTCAACTAACAGATGCTAGGTAAAAATAAATGAAAACATAATTTGATCATTTCTTCAATTCGTAAAAAACTCATTACGATCACAATCACATTTAATATTGTTTTATTGAATTACAGAGTATGCTGTTACATTAATATATGCACAGCATGGTTCGACATCAAAAGTCAAACAGAAATTGTGAACACGAAAACTTTCGCAAAATTAAACGACGCCATCGGAGTCGTGGGCCTTCACGGGCTAGACACTTTGTACGCGTTTATGATTAAAAATCAGCTACATACTGTTCAGCAAATATTTAAGAGCACCCAAGCCCAAGACAAGATTAATGTTAGCAATTTGAATGCCGACGTTAAGGATGCTGAGCTAGCCATTACGAAGGGGCAAAAGGTTCTACAACAACTAGCAGATGTGATTGTGCTAATTGGCACACTTCAAATTCTTAGAAGACATATCGCATACCAGTTGAACAGCACGGCTAAGTTCGACTCTGCGCATTTGGAATCCTCTTTGCAGACAATGAATGAGTAAGTTTGAAATAAACGGAAGAATATTAATAGTAGTTTATGCAACTGGTTACATAATGAGGGGTGTGGTTTATGGTGGTTGAAACTCATAACGATATTCAATGTCCATTACGTTACTAAAATTTTCATAGTAAAACTGGCTGTCGTATTGCTAGTCATTACCTACGGGTCTGAACGCGTTATAGAGGATTTATAATATGATATGCGTGTAGATAACGATAGTTATTTTATATTGGGCGTGTTCAAAGATAATTTTTAGATTGAGCTATTCGTTGCGACATAAAGGCTAATTTTCCTTATAGTCAAGTGTCCCCCCCCCCCCCCCCCACCTACTAAAGAAACTGTTGTATTTGGAAATGTGAAAAAACCCAGAGCAGTAGTGCATATAGTGAATATTTAAAAGAAAAACTTTCACAGATATGTTGACTTCACAGGGTTAGGAGTAATAGTTGACAAACTTATTTGTCCATGTCAGTAATCAATATAAAATGACCCCACTCTTCGTACAGTATGTTTAGGAGTAGGGCTCTGCGGGAAAAATCTTCGATTCTCGAAACTATACACACAAGTTTGTACGGAACCCTCTGTGCTCGAGTCAGACTCGAACTTGGCCGGTTTCTTTTTTCTTCTGAATCGGCGTAGACTGTATAAAAAATTCCTTTATTTCAGGCCAGATGACCCATATAATTGTTAGTAGGTACAATTACACTTACTTGACTATGTTAGTTTACATTAATTACATTTTGGGCTTACAAAAAAGAAGGGAATAATTATTTTACTTACCCCGTCACAATCTCCACCCAATGCTTAGTGACAGGGCAATCGAGGCGTTCTGCAAACATCATCAGAATGCTGTTTGTGTATAGATGAATGACCCAATATTATTTTCTCCAATATTTTATTCCCATAAGCGTTTTCATAGTAGTTACTTTCATTGCCGTGCCTACGGAACGCCTACAAATACAAAAAGACGGCACCCTACTGCGCAAGTTAACATACTTACTCTTAAGTACCAGGCCCAGAAAGTTTATATTTTTACTATTTATAGGTTTTCTTTATGTCGGGTTTCAAGTTAAATGTGACTATAGTTGTAAACCAGCGGCTTGTAAGCCAGTAGTAACCGAAACCAGCGGCTAGAAACTAATAACCAGCCGCTTGATACCTAGTACGGGAAGTAGTGGCATAGGGTGAAAATTTTGGTATCGGATGGATTCACTTGGCACAGTTGTATCCTAGGTCAAACTGAGCTGATTTAGCCCGGTAGCCATCCACTACCCCCCAGGGGGTAGGGAGGGGGGGCATTCAAAGTTACACGCCGCCGCGCTTTAGAAAAAAAATCATATCGGCTTCTATTTACCTACCATTTGTCATTTTCTGATAAACCGGACATGAGCAATTCATTTTTGAGACATTTCAAGTACAGTTTCAAAGAAAAAAATGAAAATATTGACGAACATATCAAAATCGGTTTGCTAATTTTTTTATTCAACTATCAGTATCTTTAAAAATAGTGAATATTGTGCAAAATAAAAAATACTGTCTTAAAGGAAATTTATCTAGCTTTATAAAAATGCATACTTTACTATGTATAGCTATAATACGTCTATCTGAAAAAAATCGGACATGGTACGCGGCGGCCTCGCGCTGCTAGCTTTACACCGTGTTATACGCCGCCGCGCTTTAGATAAAAGAGAATAATCGTTTTCTATTTACCTAATAACTCGAGTGTGGTACCGGCATCTGATAAATCGAACATGACAAATTCATTTTTGAGACATTTCATGTATAGTTTCATAGAAAAAAAAATGAAAATATTTTCGAACATATCAAAATCGGTTTGCTAATTTTTTTATTCAAATATCAGTATTTTTCAAAATACTAAATTTAGTGCAAAAAATAAATACTGTCTTAAATACATACTTTACTCTGTATAGTAATCATACGCGTATCTGAAAAAAATCGGACATGTTATAGGTTTAGGTACATTAGTTATAGGTTCGTCGCCGAGCTTAAAATAAAAAATCATATCGGTATGCGGCGGTGATTACGAACTATTCCAATCGTCTTGTATCACCATAATTCATAATTTGTTGAAAGTATTGGTTGGTTTTTCATGCAAAATATATAGAACACAACTTAGCTTAGCTATATTGACTGTCGCTTATAGTCTGGTGCATCAATAATACTATTTTTATGTTTCTTTTGGTTTGATTTAAACTACATTTTCCACCACAGTGGCATAATTCGGTATATGCTAATTGCTTTTTTGGCAGCTGCACCTAACACCGCACCGTGGCTTGCACTTGCACCTAATTAGCTCCCGACAAGCGGTAGCAGCAACGGGCGAAGTAGTCCAGTTTGGTTTCCACTCATCTGATTTTAATCTCTTCTTCTTCTTCAACCTATTACTACCCAATGCTGAGCATAGGTCTCTTCCAGGCTGTGCGGTCACATGCCTTTCGCATCCAGTCCCTCCCTGCAGCCTGTGTCAAATCGTCAGCCCATCTCGCGGGCTGCCTTCCTACATTTCTGCCCTTTCTCTCATTTCTGATTTTAATACCCATCCCCAATCCGCTGGACTGGGAAGATTTTGATGTACACACCCTGGTAAATAGCTCTAAGGCTCTAAGAAGGTGCTGCTCAAAACTGGCTTCCGTCGGCGGAATATTCTCCAGCTGTCGGTCTTTATTTGAGAACAGCTCCCTCCTGTACTCATTCAAAGATAGATAATAATACCCAGCTGTATTATATATTAGCCAAAAAATATATAGAATACTGCAATACTTACCTGATTTATATTTCTGATATAGCCAGTGCACATCTTTGAATGAGCGCAGGAGAGAGCTGTTCTCAAAAAAGACCGGCAGCTGGAGAATATTCCTCCGACGGAAGCGAGTTTTGAGCAACACCTTCTTAAGTCTATTTACCAGAGTGTGCACGTTTGAGGCCAAGCTATGGTGCAACTTCAGAATACACAATAAACCAGAAGCCGTATTCAGCCATAATCGTACGGCGCGGAGTGAGGGCATTTTTTATTGATTTCACTACCAGTTTATATTTGAAATTTGATCATGTTCTGTTTTTCATAAGCCCAATGGCAATGTACAACACGTTACGATACGCTGCGTGCTCGAAGATGACTATGCCAAACTACTCTATTTAAGAGTAGTTGTATCACTTTTAGAAGCGCTCGCTGGTTCTGGTTTGTTCTGTATTCTCAGGGTGCCACATTAAAAGCTTCCCTGTCCAGCGGATTGGGGATGTGTATTAAAATCAGGATGAGTGGAAACCAAACTGGACTACTGGACCCGTTGCTGCTACTGCTTGTCGGGAGCTAATTCGGTGCAAGTACAAGTCACGGTGCGGTGTTAGGTGCAGCTGACAAAAAAAGCAATTAGCATGTACCGAATTATGCCTTTGTGGTGGAAAATGTAGTTTAAATCAAAGCAATAGAAATATAAAAATAGTATTATTCATGCACCAGACTATAAGCGACAGTCAATATAGCTAAGCTAAGTTGTATTCTATATATTTTGCATGAAAAACCAACCAATACTTTCAACAAATTATGGTGATACTAGACGATTGGAATAGTTCGTAATCACCGCCGCATACCAATATGATTTTCTATCATAAGCTCGGCGGAGAACCTATAACATGTCCGATTTTTTTTTTCAGATACACGTATGATAACTACATATAGTAAAGTATATATTTAAGATAGTATTTATTTTTTGCACTAAATTCAGTATTTTGAAAAATACTGATATTTGAATAAAACATTTTGCGAACCGATTTTGATATGTTCGTCAATATTTTCATTTTTTTCTATGATACTATACATGAAATGTCTCAAAAATGAATTCCTCATGTCCGATTCATCAGATGCCGGTACCAGACTCAAGTTATTAGGTAAATTGAAGTCGATTATTCTCTTTTATCTAAAGCGCGGCGGCGTATAATACGGTGTAAAACTAACAGCGCGAGGCCCCCACGTACCATGTCCGATTTTTTTCAGATAGACGTATGATAGCTATACATAGTAAAGTATGCATTTTTTAAAGCTAGATAAATTTCCTTTAAGACAGTATTTTTTATTTTGCACGATATTCACTGTTTTTAAAGATACTGATAGTTGAATAAAAAAAATAGCAAACCGATTTTGATATGTTCGTCAATATTTTCATTTTTTTCTTTGAAACTGTACTTGAAATGTCTCAAAAATGAATTGCTCATGTCCGGTTTGTCAAAAAATGACACCACACTCGAGATGGTAGGTAAATAGAAGCCGATATGATTTTTATTCTAAAGCGCGGCGGCGTGTAACTTTGAATGCCCCCCCTCCCTACCCCCATGGTGGTAGTGGATGGCTACCGGGCTAAATCAGCTCAGTTTGACCTGGGATCCAACTGTGCCAAGTGAATCCATCCGATACCAAAATTTGCACCTCCCATACATTGGATGCCACTACTTCCCGTACTAACCGGGTAGATACCCGCTTGATACCAGACTTGAGCATCAAAGAAAAAAAGATTTTCATTACATTTTTTATTGTTAAACTCTTAGTTTTGTTTATTAAATGTATGCTGTATATCTACAAACTATTGAATAAATGTCTTTTATTTGTTTTTATTATGTTCTGATGTTCTTTAAGGTTCCGTACCTCAAAAGGAAAAAACGGTACCCTTATAGGATCACTTTGTTGTCCGTCTGTCTGTCAAGACCCTTTTTCTTTGGAACGCGTGGAGGTAGCATGCTGAAATTAACATCAAACACTCAAGCCTGCGGTCCCTTGAAGTTGTGAAAAAAATAACCTTCTAAGTTAACGCAATCAAAAGATACAGACATTAAAAATATTGTTTCCATGATTATCAATGAAACGTAAGCAGCCGCTTCCAGCCGCTAGTTATAGCTAGAAATGGTAACATAATAAGCCAAATAAGCCGTTTCTAGCCGCTGAAATGTTAGTAACCCGCTTCACATCTATAAATGTGACCCACTTCCGTATGTTCGATTTAGCAGAATGTTTGCATACTACTTAGAAGCTTTTATTTAACTTACAATGTACGTATGGTTGTTCGCGTGGGGTAGAATCTTGCAAGTTAAATTTGACCCACTTCCCGATGTTCGATTTAGCTGAAATTTTGCATACTTATACAAGTTTGGTGACAATGCAATAATCTGGTAGTGAAATTCTGGTGGTGCTGGTGTGGCCAGGATCGTCTACACGGGAACTCTTGAACGGTTAATGGCCTCGACTTGAGATTTGATATGGATATGTAAGTTGGATGACAATACAAGAACAGACAACAAAAAGCTGAAATTTTTAACTGAAACTTTTCTCTTATAGATCATTGCTGAATGAATTAATGATAAATTCGGAATCAAGTCCAAAAGTTACATCGGAGCTTTTGAAGTACTTGGAAGACTATCTCGTTAGATGTGGGATATATGAGCCTTTTGAGAAAATTTACATCAGGAATACAACTGAATTTTCGATCGTTGACATGGGTCGTCTTTGCGCCATTTTGTTGATATCACAGTTACCTAAAATGCAGTTTTGTCAGTCAACAGGTGTGTAACTTTTAACCATGTTTACACTAAATAATGGGGTTACATTAGATGGAAGAACATTTTTGTGTAATGCCCTGAGTACTGATCTGTAATCCCGACTGCCGTGAAGCTCGTAAATGTTGCGCAGCATGTTGCGGACACTGCAGGCACTGCAGCCGTGCAGCGTTATGGGTCACGTAGATTCAGCGACGAGTGTCACAATGGGGGCCTAAAGTATACATGGCTTAATATACCTCCTAAGAGGGAACGCTTTATTTTGTCATTTCTCGCTGAGTGCACTTCTCTTACCGTGTTAATTTAAAATGAGCACACTGAACGACCAAAGCAAATTGCGGTCTCTCGAACTAGTTCCCTGCTAATTGTGAGACATGTTTTATGATTTCAAATTATGTTACAGGTGACCTAATTACAAGAAAATCTGGAGAAAACATTGACGGCTACCCATTACTTGTGGGCATTTACACTCTGCTACGCCAAGTAGGAAAATACAATATTGAAACATTTGTAACTTTTTTGAGTGCCTATATGAAATGTGCTACCCTTTCCAAGTAAGTACAAAGAAAACTCACTCATTCTTGTAATCTTTACTTCTAATATCAATCAGTTATGATGATAGAAAAAGCTTTTTGAAATGTGTCCATCAAAAACTTAGTAGGTAGTTCTCTAAAATGTTTTTTTTTTTTTTTTCAGGTCAAAGTCATCAGAGGTGACAAATGAAAGTGCCTACATTGGACGAGTTTTGACGATATTTTGTGAAATATTCAAATACAATTACAATTACATTGAAGATAAACTTCCTATAGCAATGCTAACACAAACATTCCAAAAATAACATAATATTTTAAGCATATATAAAAAGCATTATTTTGTATGTAAGGAAATAAATGACATGAACTACTTAATCATATTTTACAGAAGGTACTGCAACACATTACAAATTTTTAGGGTTCCGTACCTCAAAAGGAAAAAAACGGAACCTTTATAGGATCACTTTGTTGTCCATCTGTCTGTCTGTCTGTCAAGACCCTTTTTCTCTGGAACGCGTGGAGGTAGCATGCTGAAATTAATATCAAATACTCAAGCCTGCGGTCCCTTGAAGCTGTGAAAAAATCAACCTTCTAAGTGAACACAATCAAAAGATACAGTCATTAAAAAGGTGGTTTCCATACAAATCGTCATACTGAGAAAACCTAAAGGGTACTTCGAGTTGTCCTAGAAACTTGAAATTTGGTATGAAGGTATCTCTTATAGCACAACCACTCCCAAAAAGTCTCAAAATCTTAATTTTTTATGTCTGTCTGTAATTTCGCAGACCAATATAAGTTGATCCCACACTGCGTACATTTTGCTTAGGAGCAGGGCTCTGCTAATACTGGACTTCTTAAAACACTGGGGAAAAGCGTTGAAATCTTTCTACGGAACCCTCGTGCGCGAGTCCGACTCGCACTTGGCCGGTATTTATTGACTCAATTAACTGAGCTTTGCAAATGAAATGTAATAAATTCTTATACTAGTGACTCCGAGCTGTTTTTTTAAGTTTCTTCATTTTTTTATTTAAAAGAAAAATTTACAAAAAATCCTACCTAATTATCGAACCTGATCACAAAATTTCACAAAGATCAGGTAATTTCTGAACATTTCTCGTTTTTTTTTCACAAAAAGAAATTCTACCTATATGTTTAGGGAACCTACTCACAAAATTTCAGGAGAATCAGTTGGGAAACGCAACCTGTAGAGAACAGCCAGACAGAAAAGACTGAAAAGAAAATATGAAAGAAATTTTGTCCAAGCTGAAACTGAGACATTTCACACACTTCCTTCCGTTGGTCAATTACATATCAGTTTAATCAGTAGTTTTTTATTTATATTTCTTTCAAATGACAAATTATTTTTAGTTCTTCATTATCTGCATGGTAGAGTCAGCAATAATTGTACTAGGTCAAAGAGGTATATAATTTTGCCTGACAAGTTCTGGATTAAACTGAGAGTTATACTTTGGTTTTATACTGGTGACAACAGGATCTTGTTTTTGTGGAATTGTGGGATTGAGACCACTGAGGAATATTTCTGTCTTGAATTTCTCTTGTTGTTCTCGTCTTAAGCGCTCCTCTCTTAGTTTTAGTAACTTTTTATGATTATCATCTTTCTTTGCCTCAAGCTTGTTCTTTTTGCTCTTATGCTTTATAGTTTTTCTATAATGTTTGGATGGTTTTTCCATTGAATTAGTAGTTTTAGTTTTAGTTTCAGTGCTATTTTTTCCCGAACAATGTTGAAGGAATTTATTAATTGGGTCTAGTTTTTGCTTTGATTTCCAAGCAACTTCCCCATTTTTTATATCACTTTCATTTGTTTTTGGCTTGCCATCTGCATCTCTTAACACCAACTTATCATAAGTATCCTTAATTTCATTTGATCTTGAAAATCTAGAGGACTCTGGTAACACTTCATACCAGTTTTTCTTTTTAAGTGCTTCATTTGTGTCTTGTCCCAGATATGTAAGGTAACCAATTTTTTTCTCATATTCCTCCTTTTTACTTTTGACTTCTTTGTCATGTTCTTTATTTGATGTTGTAACAGCATGTTCACAGTCAGAAAATAGATTTATGTGCTCTGATGGTTTACTGGTCTGTGGCTGTTCAGTATCAACAATGCCTAATTCTAGCAACTTCTGTTTACTTTTATGTTTGAGTACTTTAAGTCTGGCTTCCCGGTCTGCATTTTCAATTCTCAATCTCTCCTCTTTTTCCTTCTCAGCTGCTTCAGCTTCATCCTTTCTCACTCTTGCAATATTCTCCTTTGTTCTGACATGCCATCTGTAATGAAAACAAATAAGTATTTAGAAAATGTAATATGTAAAATAGAAGTGTACCTATGGAAAGATTCAGTTTCGGATTTTCTCGTATATTTTTACAAGCTTATATTTAACTTGCAATGTGTGTGTGGTAGGTAGCACTAGCTCCGAGGAATCGGGGCTGGGTTTATTTTAATTTTTAAGAAGCACTTAAAGCATAATTATTTATATGAGCTCGTGCTGTTATTATTTAACCAAGCTAGTGAAATTATTCTATAAGGATGTTATGTCGATAAAATAAAACAAACCAAGGACCTGATTACCCGGAGCTCGCGTGCGGACTGTAATGTGTTGTATGAAGTTTTTTCTCACCTCTTTTTGGGAAGAATATTCATGTTACAGATCTAAAATATATAGTGTTTCCTGAGTGGTTGATTGTTTTTGTGACAATGTCGGCCTAAGTTCTCCCAAGTCTTCAAAAAATGTTCAGAATCGGATCAGAAAGAAAAATCTAAATGCAAACAGCTTTATAGCTGTCAGCTTTTTTAATTTCATGACAATTTTTTATAGAATAGAATTCATCCACTAGGGATACGCAAAGGAAATAAAGTCCATACAGCCATGTCTGTTGTTTATTTTCTGTAAATCAAAGTACCGTCAGAGTCGTCAACAGTGTCCTAAAACTCCTAAAATGGTTACGTTATGTCAGCTCATGTTTTCCGTAAAGCGATTAGTGTAGTTTACGTCGAGCAGCGGCCAGGCGGCTTCTTAGGGGTAACCACAGACTACTCGGAGATGGGGTAACTAACAGGGCCGTGTTTTATAAGGCTACGAGTTACAATTTAAAAGCATCAGTCTAACTATCACCTTTTGTTACAAATAGACTTCCGCTTGTAAATTATAAAACACGGCCCAGGGGGAATATGCGTTTACCTTTTTCACTTGAATTCTTATTAGGGCAATATTACGCTACTTTGTTATATGTATAATTCATTATCTTTAGTATCCACCAAACAACACCAACAACAAACACAGAAATTAAAATTCTGATACACTACTTTGCCGGTTTCCCGTCAAAAACCCAACACTTAAAAAAATTCGGCCATTGCACATTAGCAAAAAATACGTTTATGTATCGTGCCGTCCCGCTCACTCTCGTATTAAATAATATTAGCTTGAGCGAGACGACACGATACGAACTTCGATTTTCGAATTTCATAGTTTAGGGGCTGAAAGATCTTGGGGCTTATCCATGAAAAAATATGCGCCGAATATTTAGACCCGGCAATATAGTTCAATTGTCTATGGACACAACATTCTGTATATTTTCGATTCATTCTTGAAAATAAGCCATTTAAAAATCTACTTTATTGCTAAGACTTTACGAGGAGTTTTTATCAACGAACTTATTAAATATTACGTACAACAACGTAAACATTCTTAGCGTATTAGCATAAAATGGACGCGAAAAAACTTAGCCTGCCTGACTTGATCTTTGAGTTTGAGTTACTTATTTCATTGGAAGTGAAACTTATGAAGATTAAATAGCTATCGTTTGTTATATTGGCTCTTTTACCATGACTTTATAAGTCATGTAACTTATTGGAAACCTTGACATATATTTCGTGTTACTTCTCTAATCAAATTGTTTGATTTATTTATGTATATAGGTTATAATACATGAACTTTTAAGACACGAAATATGGAAGTTGTTGAGGAACCTTTGGTACATAATTCTACAGTTGAAGAGGTGCAAGTGAGTGTAAGTGATGAGACCGTTGGAATCACCAGTGACGCGGGTGAGTCCCACCAGTCGAACGGTGTTGCCGAACTCTGTGCCACGGCTAATTCTGATTTGGCGGCTACTGCAGACTCCGCAATACCAGACCTACTAATTGCTGATAGCACAGCAGCTCATGAGGTTATGTCCGTGGAGACTACGAAGAGTTGCGAACCTACAACTAACGCGACTCACTTTACCTCTGAGATCGTCTCTGAGGTAGTTGACTCCACTACAGATACCGTTAACTACCAAAATATTGACAAACGACCTGATAATGGACTAGCTTCGAAAATTGATGCAGAAATATCTGAAATATTTGTTGAAACCACTGAAAATGTTGTTGCTCATAGTGATTTGCCAGTATCTGAGGAATGTTTGATAGATAATAATACCGAGCCTAAAGATATGGTGCAATTTAAAACTGAAATTTTAGTTGAAAGGAATGAAAATGATGTTAATGAGACTGATCAAACTAATGTAAGTAGTGAAGACATAGATGCTTCAAAGCACATTCTTAGCGAATTGAGGCAGAATCTAGAATTAAGTGATGTGCTACACTCTGAAGTTGTTGATAATATGGAAAACAATAATAGCTCTACAAGGGAGGAGGTGTTAAACAAGGAGGAGTTGTTGGACATATTGGAGGGAAATGATGTTGATCAGGCTGATGATCAGTATGTGAAGATCATGCAGGTAGATCATACTAATATTAAAACTGTAGAAGCACAGATGGCTTTACAACAACTTACAAGGTTGAAGTCCTCAAAACAAAGAAGAAACATTGAGAGACCACGCAAGAAAAAGGGTGAGAAAAGACTCTCACAGAACAACAGTAACATATCTGAAATTAAATCTAAATCAGATAAAACATCTGAAGTATCTGTTGATGAAAGTGAGGCTAACTTAGATCAGAATAAAGGAAAGAAAGATAAAAAGACTGTAAGTGCCTCTTCTAAAAGCTTAGAAACCTCTGCCTCAGACAGTAAAACTTATAAAATAGATAAAAAATCAGCAGAAATATCATCAGGAGGTGAAGAAATGACCCCTGTAGAACATGCCAAGAGTAAAAAAGAAAAGCAAACAATGGAATTGCCAGCAGATGAATTAGGATCTTTGCCACTGGATCCAAGGAGCAAGAGAAGTAGAAAGTTGGTGGATGCCAGTTCAAAGATATTTGAAAGCACTTCTTCAGAAAACAGGGGTAAAAAAGAAAACACATTGACTAGTAAAAGTATTGCAGAATTAAATCAAGATGATGACATATCAGAGAGTGAAAGTAATAAACCAAATAGTGTAAAGGAGAATATTGTAAATGTGCTAGTGAGGGATTGGGAAGATGATGATCATGAACCACTAAAAGATGTTACTACTGAGAAGCTCTTAGAAGAAACTGAAAATCTTGTTGAATCCACTGAACAACCAGAAGTAGCACAAGAGGTTGTAGTAGACCAGGAACGCATTGATGGGTCATCTATGGATTCATCTGCAAGTTTTGTAAGTGAAGGTCACACTGCCTTAAATAAAAGTGGTGATGAGAGCCAACCACAACGCAGACTGGGTAGAGTTATTAAAAAGAAGGTCATATTTGATCCAGACAATCCGGACACATTTACAAAAGGTAAATTAGCTAGCAAAAATAAAGAAACCTTTGAAAAAGAACAGCCTGTATCTAAAAAAAGTAAGCTTGAAGTTCAACAAATACCAAAAGCTAAGTCTCCACCTGGAAAATTACACTGGAAGAAACCTCCACCAAAAGCTAGTAAACAAAATAAAAGACTAACAGAAGTGGACAGGTTGCTGATGGATGAAGGAGCTGTAAACATGATATACCAGCTGACACCTGAGGCTCCAAAAGGCAAAAAAAATATGAGGACCAAAGCAGAATTTATCAAAAAAATTCAGAGCTCAACACCAGAAACTAAAGAAATGAAGTTTAGGGAGAGAAAGAAAGAAAGCATTAAAGGGGATGAGGCAGAGGCTAAGAAAATAGCAGGAGGAAAGCAAAGAGGATCTTTGAGTAGCTCAGTAAAGTCAATGTCAGTATGTGAAGACTTTGAAGCACACAGTGCTGATGACTCAATTATTTATCGCCGACATTCTTCGAGTTCTTATTCCAGCAACTGTATGAGCCCTCTGCGCGTGAACGAGTTGGACTCTGCTGGCGCGCCGGGCGCCGCGCGCGTTTCGCGTCAGCCTTCAGACAGTCAAAACCTATCAATTGCTGAAGAATCTGTTGACCAGGTATCTGATGTGTTCATGACAGACATGAATACAACTTCACCAAATGAAGTTATAAATAAAACTGACTGTTTGTCCATCAAGCAAAAATTGAACTCTAAGCTTTCTCATGTTTTAAGCAAAAGAAAACGTGAGAATATGAAGACTGACAAACCTCCAAAACAAAAGAGATTGTCAGCTAAACATGCCGAAAGAATCAGTGTTAAAAGTGAAGTTGAACCAGGACTGTCCAAGTTAAAGTCTTTGAATATTACATTTGAAAATAGTCTAGCTGAGATTAGTGTTAAAAGCAAAGGAGACCAACAACAGTACAATATTCAGGTTTGTATGATAGAAAATGTGTGAATATGTATAAATAAACAAATGAGCCTTTTCTCACCATAATATGTTTTCAGACACTGAGGGATCTGGATGCAGCCTTGGCATATGTTGACAGAATGGAAAATATAGCAGTGACATTAGTGACTTCTGAATGTGGCACTTTATGCTCATCATTAGATTTAAGTTCTGTGTTGGATGATGATATGGAAACACGGACCACTAACGCATTCAGCTATGCAGAAGCTATAAGGTACCAAAATAATTTATTTTGTATTCTGATTTTCACTATTCCCATAAAGAAATTTAATGTGCTTCCCCAAACTTAAGATGGGTGGAGGTGGGAGAGATAGATAACCAGGGCCGTGTTTTATAAAGCTACAAGTTACAATTTACAAGCGGAAGTCTCTTTCTAACAAAAGGTGATAGAACAAGACTTCCGCTTGTAAATTGTAACTTGTAGCTTTATAAAACACGGCCCTGATAGCCTAGTGGTTCTCTAACCACTAGGCTATCAAGGCCATGTTTTATAAACCTAAACCTAAACCTAAACTAAATACCTATCATGGGACAATTGATTGACACCAATTGACTTAGTCCCAGCTTAGTCTCAAACTAGGCAAAGCCTGTACTATGGATACTAGACAATGGATAAACATACTTATATAGATAAATACATATTAAATATCCAAGACCCAAGAACAAACATTCATATTCATCATACAAACATCTGTCCCAGTCAGGGATATAACCTGGGACCTCAAGTTAATCAGGGTCCCAGGTTATATCCCTGGCTGGGACAGATGTTTGTATGATGAATATGAATGTTTGTTCTTGGGTATTGGATATTTAATATGTATTTATCTATATAAGTATGTTTATCCATTGTCTAGTATCCATAGTACAGGCTTTGCCTAGTTTGAGACTAAGCTGGGACTAAGTCAATTGGTGTCAATCAATTGTCCCATGCCAGGTATTTAGTGAATTTATTTATAATTATACATATTGACTTATTTTGCCCCTGAGCTGCATTGCTTGCATTGCAGCTGTTCTTACTTGGCTTTCCCTCTTGATCCCTTGGGCATAAGAATAAATAATAACATAGTAGAACGGAATCTCTTTTGACCGAGTCCAAAACGCCGCCCTTTATATACCTACTACCCCCTTCACGTCGTTACAACCCTCTGTCGTCAAGGCATGTTGCTAGGGTTGGTTGCTGTTAAATGTTACTTTTACGTCTAAAGATAATATCGCTAAAATATAAGTTTTTCTTTACTTTGAAATCATTATTTTTATTCTAGTTTTACAACATACGAGGGGCGGCTGAAAAGTAATCTACCTAACAATGAAACAAAAGACTGTCGTGACTATTTTTTATTTTATTTTTCTATATAGTCCCCTGCTAGTAAAATGCACTTATAAAATTTTTCAAATATTGAATTTAAACCATAAAAAAAAAAACTTTCGGTTTGTGGTAAAAAAAGTCAGTAACCGCAGCCTTCATTTCGTCATCGGTCATAAACCTTCGTCCCCTGAGGTATTTCTTGAGAAGTCTAAACAGAAAATAGTCACAGGGGGCTAAATCTGGACTATAAGGGGGGTGGTCAATGGTTTCGAAGCCATTGTCTTTAATTGCTAGCTTCGTTGTGCGGGCGGTATGCACTGGTGCGTTATCGTGCAAAATCAGAATTCCTTTGCTTAGTTTACGTCGCCGTTTTTCTTTTATTGTTTCTCTTAGTTGATAAAGTAAGTTTGAGTAATAATCAGCATTCATTGTAGTTTTCTTCGGTAAATAATCTATGAGCAAAATCCCTTCTGTGTCCCAAAAGATTGTAGCCATAAGTTTACCTGCCGATGGACAGACCTTGAATTTCCGAGGCGGCTTCTCATCCTTAAATTTCCACTGTAACGACTCTTGCTTACTTTCCGGGTCCCATTGTCGAATCCAAGTCTCATCACATGTTACAATTCTAGAAATTATTTCTTCCTCTTTCCCTCGACTCATGTTCAAAAACTCTTCGCAACATTTGACACGCCTCTCCATGTCAAATGCAGTCAACATTCTGGGGACCCAACGTGCACTAACCTTGGACAAGTTCAAATGCTCATGAATTATTTCATTGACTCGCTCTTTACTGACGCCCACATCTCTAGCTATCTCCCACTGCTTCACTCGTCGGTCCTCTAATATAATTTTTTTCACCCTGGCTACATTTTCATCGGTGACGGCCGAAACTGGTCTTCCGCTACGAGGATCATCTTCCAGGCTCTCACAACCTAACTTAAACTGCTCTGACCAAAACTTTATAACAAATTCGGAAGAACACGAACTGCCAAACACACCTAACATACGCTGTCTGATCTCCGAAGGCGTATTCCCTTCTTTAGTCAAAAACTTAATCACCGCACGCTGCTCGATTTTATCCATTTTCACTTTTTCTACCGACATGTTTGAAACAATTGTAGGAGACAAATAAACGTGATGCAATAAACAAATGAATGTAATACATTTTGAAAATAGAATAACAAACGAATATAAATCCATACCAGCCAGCATTATTTTTGTATATATTTCTGATCAAGGAGATTACTTATCAGCCGCCCCTCGTATGAGATTTATAAATAATTACGTAGGTCTACATAATTATTTTAGACACTTCTAAATAAGAAGTTATTATAAGTGCAATACCAAATGAAGCCATTTAAGGTGATTTAAGTAAGTATTACTACTACCTAAAAATATAAAATAAAATACATACAGGCTCACGTAAAACTATTACAACCAAAACGCGCGTGCGGTGACGCCGGCCGTGTCAGTTTGACTTGAGTAGTTTGTTTAACGAATACTCTAATATCGTGACCTTGAGCCCGTCCGGAGCGGGAGTTTCCGTTCTACTATGTTATTATTTATTCTTATGCCTTGGGTTAGCAACGTTTCTGTCTTAATCTCGCGCGGCGATCACTCGAGCATTGACTCGCACGGCTATCGCGCGCAATTGAGACGTGTCTCTGAATCCAAGTCTTGTCGCAAGAGATTGAGACCCGATTTATTCTCCTTGATGTTCAGACGAGGGGCGTACGCCTGTTAGTGGAAGTTGTACGACCCCAAATTCGTAAGAAAACCGCAAATCGATGTACAGGATAGCCGTTTGGTACACGTATACTTGAGGTCAAAACAGTTTTTTTACATAAGAACAAAAAAAAAATCCCTTAGGAGAGGAGTTATGACGTCATCTTTTTTTTTTTACGGAAAAAAAATTGCCCCGAAACCTATCGTGTGTGGTATCAAATGAAAGGGCTTTTGAAGACGATTAAAAAATATACCACGTCAATACAATTCAGCTACTTAAAAACCCTTACAAAAAAACGTAAAATAATCCTCTAAAGCCTAAAGTTTTACGGCCTAGCACTAAGTAGCAGAAATATGAAGTCGGTGCGGTGCGAGCGGAATATTCTTTGAATGAAGCACCGACTTCATATTTCTGCTACTTAGTGCTAGGCCCATTGATGTACTAAAAATAAACGGATATGCCACCCCTTCACCGCGCGCGGACAAGCAATATAGGTGATTAGGTGATTCGATGACTTAGTCGCCAACGGCCGCCGCGCAGGTGAAATCTCCTTGACTTTTCCACTTACAACAGTTTCACGCATTTTTGAACTGTACAAACAACACGAAAAACAAAGCACAAGGAATCACATTCAATACGTAAATAAATAATTATACTCATTATTTGTAAAGAAAACCACGCATTTAAAATTATAATATTATAGCCAAATAATGCAGGGCCAACAATTTATTTCCCCACCTGATAATTTCCTACCTCTAATATTATGGCCTAATAACATAGGGCCATTAATTTCCCGACCTGATAAATCCCGACTCAAGTAGAAATTCGGAAAGAAAAACTCCCGGTGAACTTTCATAGAATAATTGTTATTTATTTTACTATAGCTTTGTTCGTTCCTGGTAAATTGAATTAAATTATTACAGAAACTGACTATTCCATCTATTTCTACTGATTTTCCAGTTTTTAGATCTACCGATTTAGACTGTGCATTATCTGTCCAATGACGACACTGAAATACCTTTTTTGTAATTTTTCCATTATTTTATATTTTTACCTTTGGAACAGTTACGAAAGACTTGCCCTCCATTCCACTTGCCACCCTGTGAGCTTTCTCGTCTTTTATACCTAAAATATTATCAATAGTGGCTCTGAGAGCTGTAGACCTCGTGAGCTAATTTTTTTTTCCCAAAAAACTGTAATTATCGAGCCTGCTTACAAAATTTTACACTGTAGAGGAGAACAGCTGGACAGACATACGAAAGCATTTTCGTCTCATTTGAAACGTTCACGCTTCGCTCGCTCGGTCAATAAAGAACGACCTGTTATTTTATGTTCGTTAATTAGCAGGTCATTGTTATCATGCGACTACTTGTTATTTTGTGGACATGAATTAGCAGGTCGGTAGTCGTACATTATCAGATGGTATATTTGTCTGTGGTATATTCCCTTGAAGTTTGACATGTCAGTGTAATGACAGCTAATGAGCGAAGGCCGCATTTTGTCAGCGCTAAAGACGTGCGTGGCCAGTCTTTTATGTTTAAAAGTCCATGGCTAGGCCATAAAACTTTAGGCTTTAGAGGATTATTTTACGTTTTTTTTCTAAGGGTTTTTGAAGGCGGTTTTACTTTTTTGTTAAAAGATTTTTATTTCACAATTTTATGTTGATTTAACATTTTCAGAATTATCCACCAACTCCTAACCGTCAAGGAGTTGTACCTTCCATCATCAGCTCATCAACATGAGATGATGATTACCAGACGCAAATACTTGAATAACCTTAGAAAATATATGAAACACATAATACGGGCCTATGAAATTTGAAGGTTGCCCTCGATTTCCCTGGGATCCCGTCATCAGATCATGACTTAGTGACAATGGAACCACCTCAGAAGTGTACCCTTTCGAATAAAGATTTAACATTCTCAGAATTATCTTCCAACTCCTAACCGTTAAGTAGTTATACCTTCCATCATCAGCTCATCAACATGACATGATGACTACCAGACGCAAATACTTGAATAGCCTTTGAAAATATATGAAACACATAATGTGTGCCTATAAAATTTGAGGGTTGCCCTCGATTTCCCTTGGATCCCATCATCAGATCATGACTTGGTGACAATGGGACCACCTCAGGAGTATAGCTTTTCGAGTAAAAAAAAATTTTGAAAATCGGTCTACAATTGACGGAGTAATCGATGTACATACATAAAAAAACAAAAAAAACGCACAGTGGAACGTAGAACCTCCTCCTTTGAAGTCGGTTAAAAAGTTGAGAAAAGGCTCACAGAACAACAGTAACATCTCTGATATTAAATCTAAATCAGATAAAACATCTCTTCCAGATAGCTCCTGCAGATACGATACGGTTCAATTATTTCTCGTAAAAGAAATACATACAGTGGAACGTAGAACCTCCTCCTTTTTTGAAGTCGGTTAAATATACCTCAAATGATACATATTATCCTCATTTCTAACCTCAAGAAAGCAATTTTGAAAATATTAACATTTAGATTTTTTTTTTTATTACGGTCCTACTTTTATTGCGGTCCCTTGAGGCTGTGAAAAATCAACCTTCTAAGTCAACGCAATCAAAAGATACAGTTATTGAAAAGGCCATTTCCATACAAATTGTCGATTTCCAAAAACCTAAAGGGTACTTCCAGATGTCCTAGAAACTTGAAATTTGGTATGAAGGTAGCTCTTATAGCACAACCACACCGAAAAGTCTCAAAATCTTATTTTTTTTTATGTCTGTCTGTAGATTTCGCAGACCAATATAAGTTAGAATAAGAATAAAAATATTTATTTACGAAAATGTAGTGGTGAATTGGCGAGTTGACCCCACACTGCGTACATTTTGCTTAGGAGCAGGGCTCTGCTAACACTGGACTTAAAACACTGGAGAAAAGCGTTAAAATCTTTCTACGGAACCCTCGTGCGCGAGTCCGACTCGCACTTGGCCGGTTTTTTATACTAAAGACAAAGGTTGCCCTCTCCCTCTGAACGAAATTCGGCGCGCGCCCTTGGTTAAGTCCGTTATAATATAAACACATTGCACTGAACGCTGTTACGCTGTAGATCATTGCTGAGCACAGCAGAGCAACACAGCAAGCTGCTATGCTGCGGCGTGTGGGGCATGTGCTCGGGCGTAGGGCTCGCGCTAGCGGCGCTCAGCGACGTGGCCGTGGCGTCAGAGTTCGCGCGCTTCACTCTGGAAGACGCGCGCGCGCCTGTTCCTCTCGCCACCGTCGCATTTACTTCGCACATACGCCGCTTTCCTAAATCCTTGGTAAGTTTATCCTGTCATCTATTCTATGAGTAAGGCCGCGGCACTATTAAAATACAAACTGCTTGAAATCCTACACGAAACAATCGAAACATGAAAGTTTGTGAAGATAGATGTTTGTTACTCTTTCACGCAAAAACTGCTGAACGGATTTCTATAAAGTTCATAATAATGTATACCTTATACGACAGAATAACACATTACCATTTGTTACTGGTAACGACATTCTATAAGTACACAACGACTTATCACCTCATACAAAGTCATAGACAAAACGCTCAATCAATTTCACCCAATTATGATCCAATGATGATCTGATCTGACCACAGACATCACAGACCCCATGTAAGCAGCTGTCAAGCGTACCCGATTTTTATTTGTGTACAACACAGCCTGTAGCCAGATGACCATTGGTCAATTCTGTAGCCAATTTACCCGATAAAAAATAGAAGCATCGGTCGTCTCTAGGTAGTCATTCCAATAAAGTGTCACTGAATGTGATCGGGTTATAGTTGCCATCAAAGGCGCTCCGTCACACGTTCAAATACTGACGCACACTACAGATCAAAAAAACGGTACGACTCTTGAAATCGGAGCATACAGTTGTCTCTTTTTAAAAAAGGGCATTAGTTACATGAGCGAAGGGTATAACTATACGGCCCTAAGTTTACCTTCCATCTATTGACTTCATTAATCTGAGGATCTGACAGAATTTGTACAGTCATCAGCAGAAGTAACTAAGCAACCGACGCGTTCACAATAATTTAAGCACGGTTCTTTTATTATAGGACATAAGAGCTTGTTCCCGCTCATAAGAGCATTGTGACCGCTTCGGTTGCTTAGCTACTTCTGCTGCTGACTGTACATTGTCTCTAAGCCGTAGTCCACTAAAGTGTGCTTAGCAATTAAACAGCATTGTTTGAATGTCTATTTGACGCTAAATAGAACAGAGAGAGAGCAGCAGAGTCTTAGTAACAGTCTTTATTTTTTTTACAGAAAGACATATTTTATTCTAGCTAATTATGATTTTTGAATAAACAAATCAATTGAGAATAGTAACTCCGTTAAAATTAATAAATCTAATAACATATTTTTATGTTGATTACCGCATAAAGAATTGTATTGTAACACTTTTATTTGTTATTTATTTTTCCAAAAATTTACACAGCATGACAGTAACAAACCAAAGCGCTGGAAAATTCAAAATATACAGAAAAATACATAAGAAAGACAACAATATAAAAAAGTTGGTACACATAAAATAAATACACAACTATTTAGGGGGTTTTAATGTCATTTTCGCGTCCCGGCCAGAAGTCGGAGCGCAGGAACATCTGCTGGTGCTCGGCGGGCACGCGCAGTCTAAAGGAGCTCAAATTGTTAGCCCTGGCACAATTGGCAATTATTGGCATATGACATGAGCTACTTTTTATCCCTGAAAATTGTATAGTTCCTACAGGATAGAATCACTGAATTCTACGAGGACGAGGTCGATAAATAAATAAAAAAACCCGTGCATCTTCATTCATTGCCTCCGCTGGTTGACAATATACGAGTAGTTAGTTGAGGGTTTTTTTTTTCTGAAAAAGTTCACAGGGGTGTTCATCTAGACTTGCTCAATCACTTGTTGAATTTATTGACGACGCTTAATTATCTGCAACCTTGGATATGAGACAGATGCAAGAATTTACATGCAGGCAAGACGGGCTGCGAGCGCAATTTTATCCTTCTCATACGCGCAAACCTCACGCCATTAAATATTACAAGCAAACACTATAACTTCATTCCACAGTTAGACAGCCTAGTAGTGTTCGGACATCAGCTGTCAGCAGTAGAAGCGCTTTCGGGCGGCCTGCTGAGCCGCGTGCTGTGGCCGGTGCGCATCGAAGACCAGCTGCGCCAACTCGCCCGAGACATCGCCAGCCGGCCCTCAGGGGTAACTACACCTTTCTTACGCTATCTTGTATCTTAAGGCTTATTTAGACTCTTGTGTGAGTGGCGAGACAATATCAGTGTTCAAGTGGTGCGCTTGTGACTCGCTGGTGATCTAGTTTCGCCACTCTCTGTTTTGTTGATTTAAAAAAGGGTATGAAGCAGTAGATAATAATGTGGAATGGTATAAAATATCATATTATTGTTATTGGAATTCATTTACATTGCAGCCAAAATAAGATGATTTGGGATCCAGAGGTATCTTCTGCTTTCTGAAAATTCAATAATCTTCATAACTGTATTCTTTACCTACGCGTATGCAATAGGCCCTCCATCCCTTCCCGCGATATAGCAACTCAGAAATGTCCGCTTGTGGCAACCCCCCACCGTGGACGCAAATATTACGCTTAGGACACAAACAGGACTGGTAGAGCGCGTATAACTCGTCGCTGACATTCCCGCAGAACTCTCCAGTCTTACAATACGGCAGTGAAGCGCACTGATAACCCAGTTTATCTTCACTTTCCATCGTCGAGTTTGCTTTCCAATATTTAGGCTGGCGACATTGACACTTAAATACGATTTTCGGAGGTGTCAACTGAATGTTTTTGTGATGCAAGTTCTCTATCTCGTTGGGGTCGATACGATCGTACGCTAACTCGACAGTCAGTGGAATGTCGTCGATGGTACACATCGGCCATTCGCTGGTAGGTTGACAAAACTGAAAAGTAAAGCATTATTTTCTTATTTTTAAGCAGTTAATTAATTTTAAAGGGTTTTTTGTGATTATTGTTATAAAACTTACAAAATAAGTAAGGATAGGCATTTATAATTTTACGGCGTAAAGAATTGGTTTCCTTAAAATGTAGTCTTGATGGATTTACCTGAAAGTGCGCTCTGTTATTGAGCTCTATGCGGCGGTCCGGCGGCACGAGCGCGTCGCAGCGGCGGCGGCGCGCGCAGCGGCACAGCCGCACCAGTGCCGGCGCGCGCCAGTAGCGCTGCAAGACGGCTGCGCAGGCTTGCCGCGCCGCACAAAGTGGCAGGCTGCGTTCGCTTTCCTCCTGCAAAGTAACGCATTTTCACCTGAACTGGTCTGCACATGTAGCACGGCGCGCCATTTTGTCGCTTGTTGCGCAGTGCGTCCCTTTCATAGTGACGGAATCAGTGAAGGACGCACTGAGTGACAAGTGACAAAAGTGCTGGCTCCCCTGGTGTTGTCTAATTTAAGACCTAGAGACAAAAATACAAACGTAGCCTTGATTAGAATAAATAACTTTGATAATAAGATGCTCCCGTCGCTATATAAGGCCAATCAAATAAGATCCATAAAAATCGTTATGAGGAACAAATTTCCAGTAAGCTGGAAATAGTTTGAATACCTTCATTTGATTCTAAATGCGTGTAATCCGAGTTTGCGCAATCCCAAGAGTGTGCATATCTTTTGGAAGCCAAATAACCGTTAAAAGGTGACAACAAGAGTGGCCTCCAAGTGGGACTTGGTCATTCTTTCAGGGCCATGTTTTATAAAGCTACAAGTTACAATTTACAAGCGGAAGTCTCATTCTATCACCTTTTATTAGAAAGAGACTTCCGCTTGTAAATTGTAACTTGTAGCTTCATAAAACACGGCGCAGGTGGTGTACTGGCAGGCCCTGCTTATCGTTATGTAGTAGGCAAGGCACTATATGCATTAGTGGCTCGTCACGATTTTTTTTTTTTTAGGTGTACGGTCAAGGTCACCAATATGTATACACCACAGTCTCAAAAAGATGTATACTTACAGACTTTATTACTGTGCCGGTAAGGTTGATGTATACATATTTTTGCAACTTTACGCGGATCCAGGTCTTTGACTTTGACTCCGCGAAAAGTGGTAAATTTTTTTTTTAAATATTTTTTAAGGGCATAGTGTTCATTAAAAATATGCATTTTGTAGTCTATTCAATTTAATAAAAAAAAAAGATATTTACATATCACAATTGACACCAATTGACCTAGTCCCAAACTAGGCAAAGCCTGTACTATGGGTACTAGACAACGGATAAACATACTTATATAGATAAATACATACTTATATACATATTAAACATCCAAGACCCGAGAACAAATATTCGTATTCATCATATGATTTGACGACCGGATGGCCCAGTGGTTAGAGACCCTGACTATGAAGCTTGAGGTCCCGGGTTCGATCCCCGGCCGGGGCAGATGTTTGTATGGTGAATACGAATGTTTGTTCTCGGGTTTTTTATGTTTATCCGTTGTCTAGTACCCATAGTACAGGCTTTGCCTAGTTTGGGACTAGGTCAATTGGTATCAATCGTCCCATGATATTTATTTATTTATACAAACATCTGCCCCGATCGGGGATCGCACCCGGGACCTCAAGCTTCATAGTCAGGGTTTCTAACCACTAGGCTATCCGGTCGTCATGTAATGTTGATTTTGTTTGGATATTAAATTTGAACAGTTTACCTAATATGACACTTTAAAGACATCTCTAAGCCATTTAGATTAAGTATCATATTATAGTATTAATTCTGGGACCCTATACATCCCCTTGTAATTCTAAAGATATTTGACCTGGAGACCCTATACATCTCCTGCTCAATTAAAACGTGCCAATAAATTAAAGTGTTCTGGTTTTGCTGTTCTAATAATTATTTTTTTACACTTTTTTCTAAAATACAGTTTTTTTTTTTTTTTTTAATGATAGAGTGAGCTTTCTTTGTGTAATTTATCTGTGGTTACGTATTGTAAGATCTGGGCCGTGTTTTATAAACCTACAAGTTACAATTTTACAGGCGTTTATTGGCAACACTTGTCCTGTTTTTTACATTTTGCGTTTTATAAAAGTACTGTGCTACAATTTTACAAGCTACAAGTACAGGCGCCTGTAGCCGTATCATAGACAAAAAGTGGACATTTTATAGTTTTAAATTCATAATCGAACAAGCGTTTTTTTTTTAATTGTGAAATACAACTGTAGATTTGTAAAATTGTAACGAAAACTTACGTAGGTCTTGAGACCTGTAACAATGGCTACAGGTGTACAAATTTTTGAATCAGGTGTCTTGATCAGTACCAAATCAATTGTTCTATCTACCTATCTATCTCTTCTTCAAGTTATTAAACTCAAGCTCATCAAGGAATGAATCGTTTATTGAGGAACTCGTCCGAGTCGGACTCGGAAGAAGAGAGTCCACGGCAGCACAGAACTAGGGAGTTTTGGCCACGAATAAATACAGATTTTGACACACCTTTTCAATACATATTATAATGAAAGGTCCAGAATGAACTATACGCAAATAGACTAGACTTCTAGCTTCAATTCTCTGTCTGTGTCTGTCTGTATGCACTGGAGGATCATTCAATCGTTGACATGCAGTAAGCAGGGCAGTGGTGGTCACTTACCATCAGATGACCCACTTGCTCGTTTGCCTTCCTCGACGTATTAAAAAAAATTTTTTTGGCCGTTTTTTGCCATTGTTTAGAATAGATATATTTTACAAGCCGACCCGCGAAACTTCGTATAGGTCATTCTATAGAAAATGTACCTATGAGAAAATGAACTTCCTATTTTTTTTCTCTTAAAATTTTCCCCTCTATTAATACCTATCCTGCTATTCGAAGCAAAGTTAAATGAAAGGTCATAAAAATCGGTCCAGCCGTTCTTGACTTTTAAATAGTGCAATTAACACGATTTTGTTTTATGTACTTAAGACAGATATTCATTTATCAACTTTGCATGGGTATTTTTAACATATAATAGATAAAAAACCTCTACGTATTTGTAATTTTTGGCAGCCACTTTTTTTTAAATCAGTGATGTCCATTACACTTGTAGAATTTACTTGTAGTCGAGATTTACAATACCATATATTTAAAACACCTGTAATTGTACACAGTGCATTACAGGTGACTGTTTCATGTAGACTTGTAACTTGTAGCCTGTAGGTTTATAAAACACGGCCCTGCCTGATGTAACTTGTTTTTAGAAAAAAATACTTTGTGTCAAGTTTCTTGCGGCGCATTCTTCTTGGCAATCATGGTTTTTCAGAAAGCGCTGGTAGACTTAAAAAAAATGACGTGTAAAAGAGCAATCAACTGCCTATTTGCTGAATAAAATTTTGAATTTGAATTTAAATGATACCCTGATTTCTTTTACATTATCCTTAATCACTCGAAAACAAATGAAGATCAAGGACTGATACTAAGCATAGTGTTCTTAGGACCTGCCAGCACACCACCTGAAAGAATTAGGTACCAAAATACCTCTTGGTAGGTGTTGAACTAGTATGAAATGAACATTACCTATGTTGTTGTCCCAAGTAACATTATTGTTTCTTCGCACTACACACATGGTGTTTTAATTTAATTTGCCAGCATTTTCTAGTCTCATCTTTCGATAGCCAGACTCTATGAGCTTTACTAAACTTTAATCAAAAATAAACCAGCCTCGTTAGTTCTCTTAAAACTTTATCTATAAAATGAAATATGCATAACTGGAGCATATCGATAGCTTAAATTATTTAAATAATGATCGTTGAACAAATACTCACTAAGCCATAATAATACAAAACAGGATCTTCTTTGCTATCTTCACCTGTGACGCTCAAAAACAATGCAATCAATATAACGTTTTGGACCCACATCGGAGAGAATCGCACTACAAGCGAATTGCTGTTTTTGTGCGCGACGTGAAGCTGCTAGGAGGTCGAAAGTCGTAGCCGATATAGATAAAGCGTAACCTTGTGTATTTTGATCTACTTTGAGCCATAATCATAATTACAATACATTACCTACTACATCTGTCTGTCTCTGAATACGCAAAACTTTGAATATGATTGTAAGAGCCAATTACTTTGTTCTTACACCTTTCTGCCATTGTAGTGCGTTCGTGGAGCGCAGAGAAAGGAGCCGCAGTTGTTCACGTATAGCTTATTTGAAGTTTAGTATGATAGTTAGGTATAGGATTATAGTTAGATAGTCTTGTATGATAGTTTATGAGAGTTGCTCGTGCCTACTAACGTGCCGTAATATTTCAATTGCAGCTTATATTATAAATGTCTAAATATTACAGAGTCGAGTAGGTAATTGAAGTGACGTGAACGTATTATACGCGAAACTTAACCTGATACACTCGTTAAGTGATGTACTTAATAAATTGCAAAAAAAAATTTTTGATAATTATTGCAAGGGAGCACACAAGGCATTTTATTTAATCATTTACTTAATGGTTCACAGCTTAAACTTACATCAGAATTCGAGCAATTTGACACGTCACTGGACGGTTCATCACCCGATTCAGTAACCGAAATTACGAATGGCGTATCCTTAGTACCTATTGTAAATATTGTCGATATACAAACTTCAAACCAAAACGTTCGGACGTCAGATATGATAATACTGAAATTGTATACCTACCTATTGGAACCAATATTGCTATATGTTGAGCATTATTTACGTATTCGCATGTTTAAATCGATAAAATTGGATCGAGTGTCATCTCCCTAGTCGTACCTATCATATTGACAGCCGTTACCCGCACCCCGCACTATCCTACAGCGCAGCGAGTGTATTTAGTGTAGGTACATTACGAATAATAATGTCTTGGGAGAATGGCATTATTTATCGATTAATCATTTAATTGCAAAGTTTGTTTAAAATAAAATACGCGCAAAAGTGTCTTTATTTGCTTAATAAAAAAAACTATTAAATTGTAAAAAGCTCATGAGCTTTTCGGTGAAAGAAAACATCTTGAGGAAACCTGCACACTCCTGCGAAGCAATTAAATGGTGTGTATGAAATTCCTAATCCGCATTGGGCCCGCGTGGGAACCATAGCCCAAGCCCTTTCATTCTGAGAGGAGGCCTGTGCCCAGCTGTGGGACATAAATAGGCTGATGATGACGATGATGATGATGAAATTGTAAAAAAATAAATTGGTCTAAGAATAAACTTGCATTTGTCTACTTCGTATGGACAACTTTTTTGATCGGTTGTGGTGTTCAACATGTTGACCAGTGATAGTTTTTTTATTTGTTGAAATTATGCTGTAGTTTTTATTTTTTAATACAGTAAACAAATCAAGCATGTTTTAAAACTAATTACAACATTAACATCCTGAGAAGTTTTTATCACAGCCTAATAAAGTTTATATTTTTTGGCAGAAATTACAAAAAATAAAAAAAAAATTGTGTAGCTAGTGGGAGGCAGGTTTTTTTATTGGTTAATCAATTCATTGCATTGTTAATTATAAGGAAATAATTTAATTCAAATTCAAAATTTTATTCAGCAAATAGGCAGTTGAATGCTCTTTTACACGTAATTTTTTTGAGTCTACCAGCGCTTTCGGAAAGACCATGATTGCCAAGAAGAATGCGCCGCAAGTAACTTGGCACAAAGTATTTTTTTCTAAAAACAAGTTACATTAGCTCTTACAATACGTAACCACAGATAAATTACACAAAAGAAACCTCACTCCGTCATTAAAAAATTAAGACAGGAAAATAAACCTTATTTTAGAAACAATTGCTTGTATATTTTGTTAAAATTTAATTTTTCATGTCAACTTTTAGTACCAAGTAAAAAATTTAGAAAAACTAGATTTAAAAAAACTAGTTATCACATATGTATTGGACTAAGACATAATAGGGTTACAGTAACAGTCCACTGTATCACCTTCTATAGTTCCTACATCGTTATTTCAAACCAAACATCCTGTACTTATATCTTAAAAATTACCTTTGTTTAAAATTTGTAATTTTGTGCTGCTTTGGCTCTAGCTCTCAAGGTACAAAGTTATAATTAATGTCCTCTTGCAGCAAAAAATTAAAGCCAGTTTTAGTCTGAAGTCCAGTTTTGTTGTCAATTATTATTATTATATTGAAATGGGGTGAAATAAACAACCGACGGTCGCCTAACGCGCGAGGCCCCGCATCTACCCATACTCACCATTGACAGCGCGCGAAGACAGATCACAAAATTGTTTGCATAATATGGATAAGACTTTTTCACTTCGATTGCAAGTAATTTAAACAGCTGCCTAATTTTTTGCGTCGAAAATGACAAAATGTCATCCGCCATCTTGGATCGAAAATAATGTCAAATTCCAACTCACCGCAGCCAAATTGCATGAAATCAACACCCATGATCATTTTTACGTCAAAATTGTTAACTGATCAGCCACCTTAAACCGTACAGTAAAGTTGAATTCGAGCTTCGCGATCGAAACCCTTTACAAGTCTTACAACTATTTGAATAAAAAATATTAAGTTTTAATTATTGTGGCAAATTGTTTGCGTGGCTGTTGGTCTGATTGCCCAAGTCTTAGAATACCTACAAGCTACTAAGCAAACGAAATTAAATATCAAATGTATTCTGAGAGGTTCTATAGCGGTCAAGCGTGTGTGGCTGTTTAGCCTAATTGCCTTCGTCTTAGATGAAGATTTTACTTGTGCGCTAGAACATAAAAAAACCGGCTAAGTGCGAGTCGGACTCGCGCATGAGGGTTCCGTAGAAACATTTTAACGCTTTTCCCCAGTGTTTTAAGAAGTCCTGTGTTAGCAGAGCGCTGCTCCTAAGCAAAATGTACGCAGTGTGGGGTCAACTTATATTGGTCTGAAAAATCTAAAGACAGACATAAAAATTTAAGATTTTAAGAATTTTCTGAGTCGTTGTGCTATAAGAGCTACCTTCATACCAAATTTCAAGTTTCTAGGACAACTGGAAGTACCCTTTGGGTTTTCGGATTTCGGAAATTTGTATGGAAATAGCCTTTTTAATCACTGTATATCTTGATTGCGTTGACTTAGGAGGTTGATTTTTTCACAGCTTCAAGGGACCGCAGGCTTGAGTATTTGATATTAATTTCAGCATGCTACCTCCACGCGTTCCAGAGAAAATGGGTCTTGACAGACAGACTGACGGACAACAAAGTGTTCCTATAAGGGTTCCGTTTTTTCTTTTTGAGATACGGAACCCTAAAAACGATTTTATGCAGCTTACACCCAACTTAAATAAGAACTTTAAGAGCATGAAAAGTGAAAAACACTAATATTAATAGCTTGTACGTATGAACTTGTATATTTGGAACTCATACAAATCTATTCTTTCAACGTAAAAATATAAATTACAACCAAAAATGCTAGGTGTAATATAATTTAATTATAATCATAGAAAAATACCGATCCATACTTCGCTGACATGTTTGGCTTGTCAAGTTCAATAATTTCATTTATTGATTTTTGGTCGCTATAATTTCATTTTATTACGTTTATTCGCCACGTTTGTTGGTCGTTGAAGTAAATTTACAGACATACTTGTTTTTAGTGTACAAATACACAATTATTTATGTCTACAAAGCGGAGCGTAGCGCGCCGCGCTAAGACGTCAAACACGGGTACCCTCCACAGAGGCCTCGGCTCGGCCCGACTGATCGGTGTAGGAAGCAAAGAGAATATAATCACTACGTTTTAAGAGAGGGAACTTCATACGACGCTTTTTGAGGAGGTACAACCTTTCAGTGCCAATATTCGCGTAAAAACAACAATGCTACCAACATATTATGAGATGATGAACTGTCATTTTTTTTTATTTTACTCTGTTTCTACTATTTAGGGATTGGCAATGGTTAATATGCAATGCATCATATCGATACTTTTTCTTTTATCGAAATATCGATAATTTTAGGGATGTATGCAGTGGGGTTTCTGGATGAAATGTATAAAAATAAAACAAGCAATGTCAAGAAAATATTAAATAGAATGATTTATTGAGTATTCATCTTAATATGAATAATATTATTACGTTTACGTTATATTCCAGTAATAATGTTACTTTTTAGCTACCACTTATTTTACACCAAAACAGCTCAATACAGACAATGAAAAGACTACCGGCATTCAAGAAACAATTTCAAGATTTTATTCAGCACTAAGGCAGCTGAATGCTCTTTTGCACATCTTTTTTTTAAGTCTACCAGAGCCGTCTTTTATAAAGCTACAAATTACAATTACAAAGCATGGATTTATCGCCGACATGTCTCTCCTTTAAACCGCAAATGTCACACGTTCTACGGCCTTTATCCATGGTGAAAAGCACAAATTTAGAGTCACTTTCTCAAAAATATCAAATCGTCAAATATCGCGATATAAAAATCACACCAAACGTGAATAATAAAGTCGCACTTTTCTTATAAACAAAACGGAGGAGCAGTTGCTCTACACGACGTTTTATTCGCAGGGGTCATACTCACTCATACTATGAAAACAAACTCATAGGAAAACTTTCAAAATTTTCACAAACATGAATACGTCACGGCAGACATCATTTTTTACATTATGGTTGGGTTGCCATAAAAAATAACAAAATTAGTACCACATCTTTACCTACCTTTTATTCCATGAAAATCACCATTTAAAAATAAAATAATCCCCACAAGTCTTAATATACATATTAGTTAATATATAGACAAAAAAACATTTTAATATTCAGACACATTATCGAATAAAATTGATTTTCCTCTACCAAAAAAAACAGATTTTCGGCAACTTCGCGAGTGTTTTCTATCGAGGCAAGTTTAATCAATCGTGTTTCTCTAGATAAACTCATAAACTTTCGTTATCAAATTTTTATAATGTTAGATTTGCAGATTTATTAGGCGAAAAATTGATTTTCCGTGAAGTCGAATTATGCATTTTGGGAGTCATTTGAACGTAATTCGCCTTAAATAAAAACTTTTTCTAGAGCAATAACATAATGAATGTTGTTACAGGGTCTTCTTCTAAAGAAACAGCTGCTCACGCTAAACAGAGGTGAGAAAACATTCCAATCGTGCTTGGAAGTGGAACGGGACTTGCTCGCCGACTACTGGGTGTCCGCCGAGGGGCAACAGCTGCTCCGCGCAGCCCGGGACGCACCCTAAACTTATAAAACAGTTTAAATTTAATGCAAATCAAAAGTAGTTATGAAAATTGTGACAATTTCGAACTTTGGCGATAATATTCCTATGAATTTAAAACGTGGTTTAACGCTGAATAGTATGCTAAGGTTGTCTCCTTTTGAATGTAATTGTTTAGAATGAATTTTTTATTAAAAAGTAAAATGTGTTCGAATGCTTATTGGTAGTGAAATCAGGCAAAATTATTGAATGGATACTTAAAATTGCAATATGTGACAAAATTCTTTAATGCTTGAAATCAGTAGTTCAGAGTGAAGCATACACGGTCATGTCGGTCATATATCCCAACTTAACAGAAATATATCTGTAACTATGTTATTAAATAAATAGTTTGCAACTGCCTATATCTTGGGTTCCTCTGCTATCAAGTGGAATACAAATTTTCAGAGCTCACAGGACCATTTTTATATTATGTAAAAACTTATTCAATGTCGACTGTCTATATAAAAATACGTTAGCCTAAATGTATCGAAAGAAAAAACATGAGTTTTTAATTAATGTATGTACTAGGTTAGTTCAGATTAATGAGCCGGATGTGTAGATGTTTCCGAGAATGAATGTTGATCATGCATTGTGTACGTTCTACATATTATTATATATTTTTATTATTACAATACACTATTAATACTTTATGTATAGGTATGTCATTGCAAATAATAATATAATAGAATCACTACCTTAAAACTAGCATAAGTTACAAGTAATAATGGATGTTCTGGATAAAACTGTTTCATGGGTGTTAGCTTAAATTATCTATTACACATTTGAAATAATATGGATTCTCGATCACAATGAAGCAGTTTCAAAGAACGGGGTGTTGTTAGATTTTAGTTACGTTACATTATGTTATGTTATAGATGAAATTGTTTATGCTTTTGTTTTAGATGTTTGAGTTTATGATTAATCCCAATTCAATACTCGCGCGGACGCTACGAAAATTATTCTTAATCATATCATTCACTTTCCTGTTTTGATTCAGGATGTAAAAAAATAAATGATAGTGGAAAAGGGGTAATCGTCCGCGTGGAAATAAAATTCACAGCGTAAGATTAAATACTATTCCACGATACAATACAAGAATTCTGTATTGAACACCACATAGGTAACAAACAAAACAAAGGTACAAATAAAATACACAGTAGCAATGAACACGCCTTAACGCTACAGAGCGATCTCTACCAGGAAACCATAACACGATACTTGCACATCTGCAGATTTTTTAGCAGCGACATTTACCACTCCCCACACGCTTGCCGAGATGTTTGACTTGTTAGAGACTTGTCGGAGTAAAATCATAAATTTTGTACCTAGTTCTTGATATCCTCAAAGTGGTAATATTTAACTGTAAACATTAGTATGCAAGTAATCTCGCGCTGAAATAAATTTGTCTTCGTTGTCGCGATCTTTGTCTTGCGTTTGCTAAGTACCTACTTCTACTAGTGTTTATTCTTACGCTTTCGGGTGGGATTAGTTAAATTACTATTTCTAACTGTGAAGTAACTGGCGTAATCAAGTTAATAGGTACTTTGTTGTAACATAATGTTATATGATTTCCTTAAGTTAGGATACTTAGTTTTAATTTATTACACAGCCAAAGTTCTTTTAGGGACACATTTGAATAATGTCATATTATCGAAGATCCAGCGAGACCACTCCAGCTTGCAGAACAATAAATACTATTCCCGAAATGTCTCCATCCATCGTTTTTATGCTTTGTAATTTTTCCATATTGATCCTGTAAAAGCATTTATTACATTTCACACTTTCAAGGTTTACCTATTGTGTATGGTTTACCACGAGAAGTTTCATGAATAAAGTGTCTGATTGTTAGTGAAATAAAACGGATCACTCGGAAACGGAAACATGTCGGGCTAATCTCGACTTTATACGTAAGTGATCCGTTTTATTTCACTATGATTGAGGCTCATGGTAGTTTCATGAAAAACGTCTGATCTTTATTAATATAATGCTATTTTTAGGGTTCCGTACCTCAAAAGAAAAAAACGGAACCCTTATAGGATCACTTTGTTGTTCGTCTGTCTGTCTGTCAAAACCCTTTTTCTCTGGAACGCGTGGAGGTAGCATGCTGAAATTAATACAAATACTCAAGCCTGCGGTCCCTTGAAGCTGTGAAAAAATCAACCTTCTAAGTCGACGGAATCAAAAGATACAGTCATTACAAAGGCTATTTCCATACAAATTGCCGAAATCCAAAAACCTAAAGGGTACTTCCAGTTGTCCTAGAAACTTCAAATTTGGTATGAAGGTAGCTCTTATAGCACAACCACTCCGAAAAGTCTCAAAATCTTAAAATTTTATGTCTTGATTTCACAGACCAATATAAGTTGACCCCACACTGCGTACATTTTGCTTAGGAGCAGGGCTCTGCTAACACTGGGGAAAAGCGTTAAAATGTTTCTACGGAACCCTCGTGCGCGAGTCCGACTCGCACTTAGCCGGTTTTTTAACATGAAACCACCGCGAGGATCAACCAGGGCAGCACACGCTTCGACGGTAGCTATATCCGAAGTGATCCTTTTATTTCACCTCTATACTACTAACAGTATGCGCATTACGCATGGTTTTACAGTAACGTACATACATTACATAGATTTACTGAGGATCGAGCACGACTTTACGAATGCTGCGTAACGTAAAATCGAATAGTAAACGTTGTCGAGTGTATGATGTTTGGAACAGCGCCCGCCCGTGAGCGTATTTGGAACTAAAATTTAGTATGTTTCTCGATCTCGATACGATAACCGTAACTGCGTTTTTGTATTACAAAATGCGATTCGATGCTGATAGATGTGACTTCATCCTTACGCAGCATTCGTAAAGTCGTGTTCGACCCTCTGTCCAAGTGTATTTAATAATTTTGCTGGGCCTTGCATTATTATTGTTCAGGTTCGCTAGCATTTGTCGCTGACATGAATCATCCATTTCTAACTGGTAGTTGTGTACAAAATTTATAAATTGTTTTTCTCGATAAACACTAGTATAAAAACGCATTAAAACTTTTAAATTTATTTACTTTCTCTACCCTGAAAAACAAAAACTTAGGATTAATCTTAAAAATGTATCTTTAATTAGTGGCATTCCTTGAATTATACCTACGATTTCTTAACACCAGATTCTATAAAATTTAGTTAATTCTACGAGTTCTTTAAGTAACCTTAATTTATTATCTTTCTTTTCGATGAATATAAATAAAGTGCCTTTCATAATATACAATTGTTTTAACACCGTAGATGGATTTAAGTTATTAAAATAGCTTTCCTTTATTACTATCAGAACAACTCTAAAACGGGGTTGGGCAAACTTTTTCATCAGATGTCAAAAATCGTAAGGAATTACCCATAGGCCTCCAGTTTAGGAGAGACAGACGGCGGCTCAGCCCCCATACTATGAAAATCGAACTTCGTATCGTATCGTCCCGCTCACTCTCGTGTTGAATAATATTAGCTTGAGAGGGACGGCACGATACGAAGTTCGAATTTTGCACTTCGTAGTCGGGGGGGGGGGGCAGATTAAAGTCCATCGCAGGCTGTAAGTAGTTTGCCCACCCCCAGACCTTTCCTTCGTTCTGCCACTCTTCCCTGTTCAGTATCTACTTCCCAGTAATGCTCTCTTTCGCTGTGGTTCTGCTCGGATGGCCATCTCGCGCCACCCAATGGGCGTTTTAGTTATACGCTGCGCTACGAAACAGCACGGTTCAAACTTCCGTATAAAATACGTATTCGAATTAGCTCTTTTACAAAAAAAGAAAATTGAATTTTCTTGAAGGAATCAGTACGGTTTCACGGCATTATGTGTAAATGTAAAGCGCCCAATAGGTAAAGATTTGAGATTTTGAGCCCCGTGTTTTGGATGCAGACCTACGATAAACATGACCAGCCCCTCTAGCACAGTAAGGTTTATCTACCCAATTTATCTAATTGCGACATAATTTAGCGTGCTAGCCAACGCTACATAAAATCGTATATCGCTCATTGGTAGATAAAATGGGTGGATAAACCTTACTGCTTAGAGCCACTTGCACTTTCGTTTATATTTAATTATTTTTAATAGATAATTTTAAATTGCTTGCGTTTACATTTCACAGGAACACGAACTGGGTCGTGGTTTATAAAGCTACAAGTTGTAATTTACAAGCGGAAGTCTCTTTCTAACAAAAGGTGATAGAATGAGACTTGTTGTCCCCATAGCACGGTAAGTTTTATCCAAAACAGATGTACTACAGAAAAAGCATTCGTCACTTTCTAACTAATACGCATGAGCGAGAGGGACAAAGCTTTATGTCGTGGATAAACGTAAGCTTGCAAGGGGGCCAGGACCGTGTTTTATAAAGCTACAAGTTACAATTTACCATTCTCATTCTATCACCTTTTGTTAGAAAGAGACTTCAGCTTGTAAATTACAATGTAGCTTTATAAAACACGACCCAGGTCGAGATTCCTATTGAGCATTGTACTAGAAAACCCGGCTAGCAGTTGTTTAAGTTTACAATAATTGTAATGGTTACGCACTTGACTCGAGTCCAAATGGTTGAGTAAATCGTATTTTAATACCGTCGCAATAAATTCCTGAAACATTCCTTGCTTTTTTTTTGAGTAGTTATAGTACCTAATAGCCCTACGCTGGCAGATAATGCGACCGCAACTAGCGTGTGCCTGTAAATCGCATGAGTTTCGCTTCTGATTTTGTACGACTAATAACTATTATTTATTATAACGAAACTGAGTCGAGGACAACGAGACCGCAGTCACAAGTTAGATACCCACGTTAAGTTTAAAAATTGAGCAAAGAATATTATTTTTTATATAACAGACTTCAAAAACCGGCCAAGTGCGAGTCGGACTACCTCCCACGTAAAGTGGGGATGATTTTTTTAAGGGACCGCAGGCTTGAGTATTTGATATTAATTTCAGCATGCTACCTCCACGCGTTCCAGAGAAAAAGGTTCTTGCTTGACAGACAGACAGACAAACGGATAACAAAGTGATCCTTTAAGAGTTCCGTTTTTTCCGTTTGAGGTACGGAACCCTAAAAACGAAGCGGTTCTCAATTCGTTGGGTTTTTTATGTAGTGTCTGATTACTCGAAGACGGCTGGAGCGATTCGGAAAATTATCTCGGGGCACGGCAGTGCCCACCCACCAAGACGAGCCCCAAAGAGAATTATAATCACTACGTTTTGACGAGCCAAGCGAAGCGCAAGGGCACAACCTAACTTTTCTCGAAGCGCTTCGTCGTTTTTTGAACCCTCATAACTTGGGTTTGGATTAGACTTACCAAATAAACAAAATTTTCGGGATATGATGTCCATAATGGACTTACTATTCGTATGAAGTTTCAATTGCATGGCTCTTATTCCTACTTAAGATTTGATTGATGACTTAACTGATGATTTTTATTACGAAACTACCGTGAGACTCAATCATAGTAAAATAAAGCGGATCACTCACGTATATAAGTCAAGTTTAGCCCGACATGTTTCGGACTAAATCGTGGTCCTTCCTCTGGAAACGCACGATTAAACGGCAGCGAGACGCACAGTGCGCGCCGCAGCTCTGCTCGCGCGACTACTAGGCGCTGCTGACAGCGGCACACGACTATCCTCGTTTTCATCGTCATTTTTATTATTGTCAAATGTAAGGTAGCACATCACTCTGTAAAGGCTCGTTCACACTCACGTTGACGCAGTATTTAACACAGTCTTCCAACTTGGGGGCACCGACCATCCACTATCACGGTTAAAATTGGAATGACGACCTATTCAATGTCTTCACGTACTTTCCGCGGAATAAAAACTATTCTCTCGCTAGTATCGACATCTTATCAAATCGAATGTAATGCGTCGAAGAGTCTATTGAGTGTTCGGCCACAGCAGAACCCTTATTACCCGAGCGACGCCGAAGAAGGGGTATTTCCAGCTCAGTGGAATGACAAAATATAAAGGAATGACTGAATCAAACTACTGGCAACTTTATGACACTCCGATGGTGACAACTTAGGGATTTTACCCCTAAATCTAGGGGGAAAAGCTTTAAAAGGGGGGAAATTTAGGAGCCATATTTTCTGGGCTTTTTTTGGGGCTTCAAACTAAATCTGTCATTAATTCACACAAAAGACTGCCTTGTATATAGTACGGAACGTGCGACACTAATCAAACCAAGCGGCCCCCTTGGTATCGTGCCGTCCCTTTCACACAAATAGGAGTGAGAGAGACTGCACGATATGAAGTTCAAATTTTGGAATGGCGTAGCCCCTAAGGTTAATGCATAGTTATGTTTATTTATAAAATTACAAAATCAATATAAAGGTGTTTTATTTGTGACTGTATCTGATTACATTTGATGTATCATAAAATAAAATAAGCCTTTCTTAGGGGTTTTTAGGGGCATTTGAAAAAAAAACATGGGAGCCTGGAGGTAATATTCGAAAGGGGTTGGCAGCACTCAACTGTCAAAGTGATAGTACATACAAATAGTACAATAGTAGTAATAGTACAATACAAGCAAGGTTTGTTAGAAAGAGATAAATAAACAAATTGTGATTGATAAAGATAACGCAATTAAATCAATGAATTAAATATTAAGTTCAACCAATAGTGCTACACCAAAAAAAAGCTAGTTGATTTATATACATATATTACGAGAATCACTAGTGAAGTGAAGAAAAGTAAATAGGGCGTAGCGTAGGTACCTAGCGCATTCAAATATTTCAAAAGTTTTTTGTGACAGATAAACCTAAAGGAAATATGCTAATTAACTGTTTAATATGAAAGAAGTAGTCGTTTTTGTGTGCACCTTTTGCAAGGAATCATTTGATAGTAATGACGCTATAACCTGTCATCTATTAAACTCTCATAACGATAACAAGACTATTAAGAAACTACGGAAGCAATTGACACCGTAAGTAATTATTATAAATTTCACTCTTGAACAGGAATTAAACATCAATCAATAGCCTCCTGGATCCTGGAGGTATCGATTTTGCCGAAACTGGTATTTCTTTAAAAAAAACGACTTATTAGGTGTCTCTTAATGTCGGAAAATTAGTAAAAAAAATCATGGAGTTTTCCCCTCGATTTTTCCTTATGTCCTCAGACGAGTACATGGGGACTTTGTCCTCACTCGAGACCAGTATCAAATAAAATAAAATACTATAATTAATCAACTTTTTTGCATTCTAGTATTTACAAAAAGTACTTTACTTTTAAAGTCAGTAACAAAATAAGCTCTTTTGAAATAAACTATGTAGTACCTCTTTTCAGAATGGCTGTCCTATTTGTTTCTAAAAACATTTTTTGCAGAAATCTGTCATCTATACAGGATTCATTTAAATGAACCGCCAAGGCTTCAACCAGGGGTTGAGTGGGTCTGGGTAAGTACCCCTGTGAAGTGTTCTTTTTTTCATAGAAATTAAAAAAAAATCACTCCCATAAATATGAATTGTCAACCAGCGGAGGCAATTCAGTGTATGGGAGAAGGTTCTTTTTATTCAATTTTTTCAAAATTAAAACCTTACAGGGGTGTTCATTTAGACTTGCTCAACACTTGGCTGAAGTATTGGCGGTTTGTTAAAAGGAATACTGTATAATCTTTAAAAAATTGTGGGCTCTAGTCTTGTAGATTATGTTCTATAGAAGCTGGCTGAGTGAGTTCGGGTATTTCGTGAGAAAATTAATAAAAAATTTAACTGCTATTATTATTCATTTTGTTTTTGTTTCTTTTGTTGTAATAAAAGCTTGTACTATAATTAACAATTCTCAAAAAATCACTATCTTCGTTGTCGCTTTCCGATTCAAATGTAAGGGGCGCCGTTACATTCGAGATTCTTACATCGTTGAGGCCCCTTGTGCTCGTACAAGAACATAAACTACAATGTCAAAACCCCTTGTACTTGCACAAGTACATAAATTTCAGAGCTATTTTTGGCTAAAGTTTTTGAATTTTTTGGAGGAAATAAACTTACTAACATGTGAAATACACCAAAAATGTACTAATCAAAACCAAATAAAAATATGTAATTAGACATCAAGTAAGATAAATCTGGATTTACTTACCGCGGGGCATGGCGCGGCCGGCGGTGTCAGATGTAAAGCCCCACTGATCGCTGATTGGCCATCTATGACTTGGTTATATATTTCTTTATGTTGACAATTTGGTTCAGAAACGTTCTATGTGTATCAACTTGATGAGTCGGTCTGTCATTTGCCTGTAGATTTTTTGAAATCTTATGTCCTCGAGTGAGGACTGGGGGATCCAGGAGGATAGAGACCAAAAATGTTATGGTCACTTTGATGAAGTCCATTTTATGTATTGTTTTGTTTCAGAAAAAAGACTACTACATTGAGATCAAATAGGAATGTATTACAGAACAGGAAGAGTTCAGATCAGGAGAGAAAGGTTTGTTTAAATAAACTTGTGCACATGAACATCGTGAAGTACCTAATTTAAGTTTTGCTGCTACTTAGATTAACTAAATACTTTTTTAGATCAGAAAATATGGGAAAGAATTTTACTGTGACATTTGCAATTACAAAACTGTATACCAATCTACATACCAAAGACATTTGCTGACACATGAAGAAGTAAGCTGTTTATGACCTATTATTTGGTTTGATTTATAGTTATTTTCTTTAGGGCTTTAATTATAATTGTGTGTTATTGTTACAGGATGGAAGACAACATAAATGCATGCATTGTTCATATGCTGCTGTTCAGCCAAATAATTTGAAAATCCATTTGGAAACTGTGCACCCATTTGGGGCAGTGAAGCCTATTATCATACAAAGTCAGTGATAAGACTATACTACTTCTTCTTCCTTCATAATGGCGGCCTCTAGGCCTTGCGCCAATGTCAGTAAATATAATAAACAGTATAATGTAATATAAAAAAAATTACATTAACGAAAGGTGTAAGATAGGCCAAACTGAATAAACCCCCCTCCCCTTGTGATGTTCCTGGCCATCGGCCAATGATATTCCATAATTTCGTGGCCAGGATATCATTGACCGATGCCCAGTTTGCACCGACCCAAGCACTGCTCTTCCCCCCAGATAAATCCAGAAGGGAACTGCAGCTCTTAGGCACACAAGGAGGTAACCCGACCTGCACCCTGACTATGCTATACTATACCTACTCTAATTTGCAATTCCATGGAATTCTGATGTTTCTTGGTATTGCCAGTGAAAAAAAAATAAACATTCCTTAGATCTGTGGTGTGAAATGCAAAGAAAAATAAATGTTACAGTTGCACTACTTAAATTTGCAACCATTTTAGCATATTAATAAAATAAGCATGGTTTAATTTTAAATTGCACAATTTAGGCATAACAAATAATTTATGAATTTTTTGGGGCAAGAAAAATTGTTGTGGGTATCACTTTGACGATCATCATATATGACACACCTTTGGACTGATTATTTTCTTGTGTTTAATCTTAATCAAGAAATGGTCAAGTTATGAAGCAGTAACATAATTTATTCCATACTTTTCTTTCATGGCCAAATTGTTTACTACAGTCAGCAGCAGCTAATCAACCGATGTGTACACAATGATTTAAGCACGGCTCCATTGTTATAGACATAAGAAGAGCTTGTGCAGATTAATGTGACCGCTCTGGTAGCTTAGCTACTTCTGCTGCTCACTACACCTTGCATAATAATGGTTCAGTTTTTTTTCCTTGAGCTTTCAAAGCTTATTTTGATAAAAGTAAGTTCGCAAACGGCGGCCTGACTACTGTGGCAACAAGTTTGATTAAATTAAAGCTCAGGGTCCCATGAAGTCCCATCCCAATAATTAGTCCAGAAGAAAAATGTTTATTACCCCTGAAACATCTAATTATGACAGCTGTCAGAATTCCACGCAATTAAGAACTAATAGAGTTTAGCTTCCAAACTTTATTAGACTTCAGTATATATATGTACTCTGTGATTAGACTTACTGTTTTCTGTTTTGTCAATAGTTAAGTACTAAACTAAGTAAGTTGTAAAAATAAATAAAACAACCTATTTAAATACACTTACAATTATTTATTCCAAATCAAACTCTTTCAGCAACATTAGAAATAATAGGTTTCGGTCTAGACTTGAACAGTAGTTTCTTTTTGACCAAAGCCTTTACTTTGTATTGCGTTTTACCATCATTGGATTGTTTTTCTATAACAGCCATGGGTTGTTCGAGTCTCACTTCTTTTCCACTGAGGACATGGTGTCCGAGGATCAGAACTGGCTGCTTGTTCCTATTGTGAAAGTGAAGATCTCCAATCACTGTAGGGCCGGCTTGCATTTCCTTCTTAATTTGAATAAGACCTTGCAGTTCCACTAAGGCCCACTCTGGTACTCCACTCTCATTCTCAGTTTTACTGTAAAAATAGGATTAAATTAATTATTATGTAGAACAAACTTTAGGTGCAACAGATAGGTTTTTCAAGGAAAACAATAAAAAACATTTAAAAATTCCTTTATTTAGTAAGACTACTAGTGATCACGAGATTTTGTTTGCTACGACGAGTCTAGCTGGTTTACTGCAGACAATACCCTTAGTATATAATATATAATGCAGATGAGAGTTACAGTTAATATTGCCTTTTTAGACTCTCCTACTATAATCTGCTGATTTTGATGTCAAAAACGATTATTTATAAAAACAAAAACTCCTTTTATAACTTAAGTGCAGCAGTCCCATAATAAAGTTGTTGCCATGGCAACGAAAAATAACAATTTCAAAATATATTCACTTTATTCGACGTTTACACCTCATGTCATAAAGATAAAACTCGCACTCGTGTCTAAATGGCTCTTATTATGAACCCGTTGCATAAATGATTTTGGCATATAACGGCATCGGAATCCTTTTGTTTCATGAAAGCAATCTTTAGAGGCGCTCGGAATCGCGATCCTTTTCGTCCGTCAAGCCGATGCCGATTCCGAGTGAGTTAGACAATAAGCTTGCTGATTATTGTGAAAACTGTTATTTAATAAATTAGTGCTTTTGCAATCATTAAAGGTCTTGTATCTATTACATATGAGTTTGACATTGTTTCGGCGGCTCTTATTTTGATGGCTGTATATTATACAGTGTATAAGCCAATATGAGAACGAGAGCTTTTACAGTAAATAGCAAAATTAGGGTGTGTGATCAATTGTGCCGGTGAGTATATTATGAACTGAAGAGTTTGGAAAATTTGAACTCGTGTATAATGTATAGTTGCAGCATAATGTAGCTAAGCAACCGGCGTATTCACAATGATCTAAGCACGGCTCTATTATTATAGACATAAGAGCTTGTGCAGATAATTGTGACCGCTTCGATTGCTTAGCTAATTCTGCTGCTGACTGTACGACGTTTTAGAGCGTGGCCAAAACACCACTCCAAAATATGTCCGCGATAAACAACAGTGCGGTTAGGCCATGCTCGTCCGTACAGCGTCTAGTATCGGAACTTCTTGAAGAGGGGGTGCTTGTTGTGCTGGCCGGCGCGGCGGTGCTCCAAGTACAAGGCGTCGTCAGCGCCGGCCAGCGACGCAAGCGAGCCGCCCGCGCGCCGCGCGCCGCCCACGCCGCCCTCGCGTTCGTCTTCGCACTCTGTCTCCGACGCCGCCAGCACCTGCAAACAACCAACATTCAATTAAACATTGTCGTCTGACTGTAAAAAGGTTACTCGTTTCACGCTGCTTAAATTATTTTTTTCCAGTGAATACATATAAAAAAAAAATCCCTTGTCGATTCAAAATTGCTAATTCCCGTCTTGTGGGATTTATAAATGATTTGATTACTTTAGCTTACGATACATATTCCAAAATATACATACTCACCGGCATAATTAAACGCTCACCGCCCACCCTATTTTTTCTTTTAATAATAAAAGCATATATTGATTAAATAACAGTTTTAACAATAATCAAGGAAAATAGCGTGGGTTATTTTATAAGCATAGATTTAGAATAATGTCCAAACCTGCTGTAACAACATCCCTTGTTCCTCGCGAGTGCCGTAAAACATATCCGGTTCTGTGTCCATTCCCTTCAATTCTGTAATAACCTGAAAGGTGAAAATAAATAAAACAACGAAATAACGCGAGTCCGTTTAAATTTCCTTTTCGTTAATTCTGAGTACCTTGTAGCTGTAGCCTTGGTTGACAAGGAACCGCTGCCGCTTGCGACTGTACGCCATTTCGAGGGTGTCTTGGGATACTAGTGTGTAAAAGAACGCATTGTACTCTTCTGCGATTGCTCCCTTCTTTGCTCTTAAAATACGACCTGTTTAATCAGAGACGGTAAGATAGAAACATATACAGAAATAGTTTCAGATAAATAATGTCTCTGGATCACACATTTATGGCGCAAGGCCTATCTACGAGATATGAGGTTTATCGTGGAGTGTCTTTATTACTAGCGTTGTTTAGGCAGTTGGCTCAATTACTTTTAAAAACAGTATCTCCCTAAAACAAGTATGATTATAAATTGTGATATACCTAATCTTTGGGCTTCCTGTCTTCGAGAGCCACCGTGCGAAGATATCTGAATCAACACGTTGGCTTCGGGCAAATCGAAACTCGTGTCGGCGACTTTGCTCACGAAAATCGTGTTCACTTTAGGGTTAAACTTGAAGTTCTGCAATATCTGGATTCTTTCGCTCTGCGACGTGGGCCCGTAGATGTACGGCTTGTTCATTTTGACGGCGTAGTGTCGGAGCGCGAACACGTTGTCCGAGAAAACGATGGTTTTGTCCCCGCGCCGTTCGTGGTAGCGAATTAGGAACTGACAGGCGCGGAATTTTGTTGGGTTCATAACATAAAGCAGCATTTTCTTGTTTATTCTGTAACAAAAACGCTGCTTTAGACCGCTTGTCAGTTGCAGTCGCGGACTGCTTTTTTTATGTGTAAGTCATATTTAGAACACAGCTGCCGATGCGCTGAAATTGAACAGCTCCCAGCTCGTGGTGCTCCATGGTAACTAGTTTCGAGTCCAGTTCTATCATCTACTAAGTCCTCCCTGACCTGTATTCAGCCAAAAATAATATAAAAACCTGTATGGAGAAAGTCCTTACTTCTGTATGAGGTATTCCCGGTAGAACTCGGGCGTCATAGGGCACCAGACCTCAGCGCACTGCACGCGCGCGATGTAGCCGTTCGCTTGCAGCTCGAGCCAGTTGGCTTCGTACAGTTTTGGTCCGATAAGGAAGTTTAGATCTGCGATTTTATCGTCTTCGCGGAGAAGCGTCGCTGTTAAACCTGAGCACAGGTAAGAAACATTAGCAATAAAATATTTACCTTAAAAGATGGAACAGAATAAATTATAATGTGTGTGTGGGCGGCGGTGATCACCTATCATTAGGTGAATCGTATGCCCGTTTGTCGGCTTTAGTATTAAAAAAACCGGCCATGTGCGAGTCGGACTCGCGCACGAAGGTTCAGTAGAAAGATTTTAACGCTGTTCCCCAGTGTTTTAAGAGGTCCAGTGTTAGCAGAGCTCTACTCCTAAGCAAAATGCACGCAGTGTGGGGTCAACTTATATTGTTCTACGAAATCTGCAGACAGACATAAAAAATTAAGATTTTGAGACTTTTCTTAGTGGTTATGCTATAAGAGCTACCTTCATACCAAATTTCAAGTTTCTAGGACAACTGGAAGTACCCTTTAGGTTTTCAAAATACGGCAATTTGTATGGAAACGACTTTTTTAATGACTGAATCTTTTGATTGCGTTGACTTAGTTGCTTGATTTTTTCACAGCTTCAAGGGACCGCAGGTTTGAGTATTCGATATTAATTTCAGCAAGCTACCTCCACGCGTTCCAGAGAAAAAGGGTCTTGACAAACAGACAGACAGTCAGACGAACAACAAAGTGATCCTATAAGGGTTCCGTTTTTTCCTTTTGAGGTACGGAACCCTAAAAATGATTTTTTTCTTTATTTTTTTAGTCTGTGGTGGATTGCTGCTGGTCGTTGACGAGAAAGCAGTAGCCTTTTTTGTATCATGTCTTTGTGGAAATTTTCAACTAAACACATTCTAGAATGAGGGGAAAGACGGTTCCTAATAGGATACCCCAGTGAGTTACATCGAATCAAAGCCTGGTGGGAACATGCGTAAATGAGGAAAAATAAATATCTTGGCTAGGATGTTGGGATACATTACGCCAACTAAGGAGTAGCTATGGAGTGGAGAATAGAGCAACGATGACGTGGGTGCGGGCGGGGAAGCGGCTCGGCGCGAGGCCTACTCCAGTAGACTATGACAGTCTCTGTTTTTTTTGCAAGCTTTTTTTGCAACGTCCGTATGTAAGTTGTCTATCAAATCTTGCAACTCAATTTTAAAGCAGTTATCCTCAACCGATTAAGATGAAATTTGACATACTTATGTAAATCCAGTGACAATACAGTTATCTGGTAGCGAAATTATGGTGGTGCAGCCAGGATCGTGTCCATAGGCGAGAACTTTTCAACGGTTAATGGCATCAACTTGAAATTTGGTATGGAAGTGTAAGTTGGATGACAATACAAGTACAGACAACAAAAAGTACTTACAGTCGGCAAAAAAGCTTGTTTTATAAATGAAGTTTTTATTATTAGGTTATTTCAATTTATCCCATCAGGGTTAGGCAAAGGAATCTACATCCACGCAGCCACATCTGCTGTTATTTACGTAGCGTCAAAGGAACCCGTCACTAGCGCGAGTCGGCGTTGACATTACATTTTGACAGATTACCCATAGAAAATGTGTCAAAATGTAACTATTGGTAAGGAAAACCCTCGGTGGATTGAATATTGGGAACGGCCGTTACCCAGCTTGGCGTGCGAGTGCACTATGGTGAGCACGCGGCGGAACATCTTGGCCGGGATGGTGTGCACCTCGTCCAGCACCAGCAGCCCCCACTCCTGCGCCTGCAGCCACTTCATGGTCTGCTCCGCCTCCCACGAGCGCCGCTGCCCGTGGGTTATCATGCTGTACGTTGTGACCAGGATGCCAGCGCCCATCGGCTTGTCTTTGGCTTCCGATGTGAATCTGAGGAAAATGTTCGTTGGTAATAATGCGAAGTACCTAATACAATGCGTTTACATTTAAATTTGCGTGGGTTATGGTCTCATATTGTCAACCACCCCAAGCATCCAAGTAAAGACAGTGGCGATTTAGCACTATCGGCACCGTTTGCGAATTGCTATGGCGCACCTTTTTTGGCTACCATTCTGCGGTACTTTTTCGGGAATACTGGTATAGATTATAAAGTGACCTGCAGATCATACTGTCGTCGGCCGTGGACCAGCACTTGAACTGCTGCTTCCACTGCTCCACGGACACGCCGGAGTTGCACAGCACCAGCGCGCGCTTGCGCACCGTGCACACGGCCGTCACGCCCACCAGCGACTTGCCGGCGCCGCACGGCAGCACTATCACGCCCGACCTGCGGTTATCTCCAGATAAATAGAGTGACGAGCTTTGCCGCGGTTTTACGGGCTTTACTGCGGCAAAGCTCGCCCGGCGATCATACCTTGAATCCCTATTTATAAATTTGACATGAATGTTTTACTGTAAATGACAAATAATGAAGGACGCTTGGAAGCGGCGGCTATACCTTTAACGATTGAACACTGCAATGTTTTGGGTAGTAAATGGTTGAGCGGATTATACTCAAAAATTACGTAATGTTTTCATAAACACAAAAATACATCTGATTTTATTGAGTTCATGTTTACTTTACTATATAAATGAATACACAGCGGCTAAATATGGATTTTAAACGGTCGCCGCCGCCCGTACAAACACTCGCGATACAAAAGGGATTGTTCCCAACTTAAGACTGCGCCGAGCAAAATCGGCAAAAATGGAAGTCACCGTTAAATCTCTGGAGTTCACAATTCTTTCCAAAAAAATATAAAATATATGTAAATATTATCACAAAGAACGTGTTTACAATGTATCGCCATCAATAGTCTAAAATAGTTTATAGTTTAATAAATACAATTACGTAAAGTTGTACAAAAATGAGAAAAACGTGTGTCGGCGTTAAGGAAAAATTGAATAAAAAAAACGATACTTTAGTTTCAAAACAATACTCAAACAAATATCAAAAGTATTAGCTACAACAAATGTGTCGTTTTATTTCTTATTGTGCTTTACTTATTTAATTACGATTTTTTAAAAACGCCTTCCAAATCTGCCATTATTATTTAATCGTATGGCGTTATGCAAGTATATAGGAATCTGCCATACAAAATTACTATGGACGCGAGATGTTGCAATATAACAAGCGAGCAACACGAAAATTATTCAGTCGCCCACGAGAGCTCAGAGAGAGATCACGTTTCGATGCGGATCGAAAATACTTCGATATCCATTGTGTACATATTCTGTGTTACACGCAGCAAAACAGAGTAAGTTTTTTTTGCTACTTTTTTATTTACTCAATCCGGTTTTCAATATGTTGCTTATGAGTTGAAGACAGATGACATGGTGTCATTAACACTAAAACCGAAGATGGTGTGCAAGGTCTGATGATGGAGCGGGAAGGTGGCCATAGGAATTCGATAGTTCATTAATGTAATACCATCGAGCTTGGGCTCGTTAGGTTTGTTTTGACGAGCACTTCGACCTAAGATGGTGTCCAATTCAAGGACCAATCAAAACAAAGTTGCTTGACAAACTGTCATCCGCCATCTTGGATTCAAAAAATAATTTCAAATTCGAGCTCATCGCACCCAAATTACATGAAATCGACACACATGACCATTTTAGTGACAAAAATGACAAACTGTCATCTGCCATCTCGGATTAAAAAAATAATGTCAAATTCGAGCTCACCGCACCCAAATTACATGAAATCAACACCCATGACGATTTTTAGTGACAAAAATGACAAATGGTCATCCGCCATCTTGGATTAAAAAAATAATGCTAAATTCGAGTTCACCGCACCCAAATTACATGAAATCAACACCCATGACCATTTTTAGTGGCAAAAATGACAAACTGTCTTTCGCCATCTTGGGTTCAAAAAATAATGTCAAATTCGAGCTCACCGCAACCAAATTACATGAAATCGACACCCTTGACCATTTTAGTGACAAAAATGACAAATGGTCATCCGCCATCTTGGATTAAAAAAATAGTGTCAAATTCGAGCTCACCGCACCCAAATTACATGAAATCGACACCCATGACCATTCTTAGTGACAAAAATGACAAATTGTCATCCGCCATCTTGGATTCAAAAAATAATGTCAAATTCGAGCTCACCGCACCCAAATTACATGAAATCGACATCCATGATCATTTTTAGTGACAAAAATGACAAACTGTCATCCGCCATCTTGGATCCAAAAAATAATGTCAAATTCGAGCTCACCGCATCCAAATTACATGAAATCAACACCCATGACCATTTTTAGTGACTTCTTCATTTAAAATTTTTAATAAAAAAATTAGATGCTTCCCGGGTTCTATTTTCAAATTTAATGGAAAGCGAGAATTTCCGAGCATGTTTGAGAAAAACTTTAGTTGTATTATGTATTTTATTAATTACTATCTATACGAGGGCTGTTTGATAAGTACCCGTTTATGAAAAAAAAAAAAAAAATTGTACATATGCATTTATTTTTCTACGTAGTCACCTTTTAACTCTATACATTTGTTCCACCTATACTCGAGCTTCAATAAACCATCTAAAAAGTATGATTTTGGAAAGTCATTAAAATAGGCCTCTGTGGCGGCAATGACTTCGTCATTTGATCCAAATCGCTTGCCACCGAGCCATTTTTTTAGGTTGGGAAACAAAAAGAAATCGCATGGGGCCAAATCTAGAGAATACGGGGGGTGAGACAATAGTTCGTAGCGTAACTGTGCTAATTTAGCCGTCACAACTCTGGACGAATGAGCCGGGGCGTTGTCGTGATAAAACAGTACTTTTTTCTTTTTTAAATGGGGTCGTTTGTCCTTCAACACGGCGTCAAATTCATCCAATAAATTGGCATAGTACTGTCGTGTAAAAAACGGTCGCCATGACCTTTCCAGCCGATGGGACGGTTTTTGCTTTCTTTGGAGCAGGTTCACCCGGTAAAATCCACTGCTTCGACTGCTCTTTCATTTCCGGGGTGTAGTGGTGGACCCACGTTTCGTCCACGGTCACGAAACGACGCAGAAACTCCTTCGGGTTACGTTTGAACACGGCCAAACACTGCTCCGAAGTAGTCAGTCGGTTCCGTTTTTGCTCCTCCGTGAGTTAACGCGGCACCCACCTCGCCGATACTTTCTTCATACTCAATTTTTCTTCTAATATGTGTTGTACCCTCTCGATTGAAACGTTTACAGCATCAACGATTTCTCGAAGTTTAATTCGGCGGTCGGCTAAAACGATATTTTCAATTTACTTAACCATATCGTCTGTAGTCACCTCAACTGGCCGGCCTGGGCGATTCTCATCAAAGACGTCAAATGTCGTTGTCAAATGAGAAAAAAAACAAAAGAATGCCATGTAGTGTGAGCTGCGCCTCACACACACACTCTCCCAATATGTACACCATAAATAGTCTTAAGCCTTATATACAAAAGACAGTATTTACTCATAACTCGAGCCTATTACTTGTCCCCAAACACCCGCCTTCACATGGCGATCCTGCCAGTGCTGCTGCCTCGTGCGGCGCTGGCGGCGCGCTGCGCCACCAGTGAATAATAAAGGACTTAAAATAAAACTAAAAACCAGTGAAAAAAAAAACTGAAAGTGAAAAAATAATGTGGACGTACTTTTTAGAGTCATTTTATGGACAGTGTGAAAAAAATATATACATAGACATTTAACAATAAATGGCATTAAATAATAATCTTAATTTTAATGTAGCATTATAAATATCCTAATAAAGTACGTATACGAAGAACTAAAATTAGAGAAGAACTAAAGTAAAAGAAGACAGAAGAGCAAATATGAAAATGAAGAATGTATTAAAATTAAGAAAAAGTCAAGTTAAAGAAGACAGAAGAATCAAAATAAGTAAGAAGAATAATTGATTAAAAGTAGAAATAATAATAAATTAAGATAATTAAGTTTAATAAGATAAAGAAGAGTAATTGCTGCACGAAGACGAAAAATTAAACAGAAATAAAACCCACGTGTGAAAAAAAAACTCAATAATCATCATAAAAATCATCAAAAAAAAAAAATACAGAAGAAATTCTAGAGAAAAATAAAATATGTATAGCAATCAAAATGAACAATGAAGAAATTGAAGAGATGAAAAAATTGCGAAGGAAAAATGAGAATAACAATGAAGAATAATGAAAAATAAATCACGTCAAGAATGAAGAGTATAAAAAGATATAGAAATGAAGATTTTACGAAGACAGAAATGGAAGAAATAAGAAATGAAAAAAAAAAAAGAAGAATGCTGCTGGGAGTTGTTGGAGTCGGAAGGTCAAGGTTGTGAGTAGAGAACGGTATGCAGCAGGGAGTTGTTGGTGTCATGGATGAGCTGCAGGGAGGTGATGGTGTCAAGGAGCCGGTTGGAGCAGTGGAGATGGTCAGATTTTTTTTAAAGCGTGTGAATTATAACCGTTTTTTTTAAATATTACTTTCGGAACACGTTTCATTTTTTTATTGATAAATAAATAGTATTATTGACTTTGAATCTATACCCAATGTGAATTAATGTAAGTGTTGTAGCGTGTGACACATTCTTTAATATTGTAATTATAATGTAGGTATAAGTACCGCTTGTTAAAGAGATGTTACTAATAGGCATTAATTTTTTTTTTGGAGTTACAAAAGTTTTGCAGAATTTCATAAATTCATAGAAGAAGTGATTTGTTAAAGAACCTAAGTATAGCAGTTTTTTCCTAATCCACTTTCAAAATTACGTATTATTTCGTTGTAAATAAGATTTTATAGGGAATCTAAAAATAGATAGTAAAACACTGCTTACATACACACCGCAAAGTTGGATGATTCTCATACAGGTCAGCAAATATGGATCGAAATGCGAAAGTGTGTTATTACAGATCAAATTTCTTTAGGTAAACGATGTACTGTGCGCTCTTGGAAGAACATTTAAATTATCACGTTATAAAATGATATGTGGTTGTTATGATGTGTTTTGAATATTATGTACATGAATAGGAAATAGAAATTTATTGTTTCAGCATACTTGTTTACAGAGTTTTACAGGAATTTTTACACGGAGTTTTGAGATAGTTTTATTATTGAATGAAGATTTTGTTTTTTTATTAGATTTCATTTTGAAATAGGTAATAAAGGAAGGTATAGGTAAAGATCGTCTTTTTTATTCTGCTGCAGACGGATAAAAATGATGATTGAAAATAATTTGATATTGTTGCTAGGCTGATCATCTAGCTTCCATTTCAAATTATTAATGCAAGGACTTGCAATGCAATTTGAAATTTGAAGATATTTTGGAGGTACAATATTTAAAGATTTTAGTTATGATTTGAGTATATTGATATTGCTGTTGATTTTAACTGATGGTTTTAATGGTTATAAATTAATGTTAATTTGACGAGAAGTCAGTAAAGTATTAAGTTCTGATTGAATAGTATGGATTACGTATTGAAATAATAGGAAAGGAATAGTTTTTTTTTTACAGTAGGAAATGGTATAGTTTGAAAGAGGGCTTAATGCAAGGTGTTGAGTCAACGGATGCAATCAGAATTTTCAAAGTTTTTGGATTTCTTGTGAGCTGAAGTTTGCAAATGAATGAGTCGGTATTTTGTTAGAAATTTGAATATGTGTTGTTTTTTTTATGAGATGGTATAGGATAGAAAGTAGGTATATTACAAGGTCCACCAGGATACAAGGCAGGCACGAAATCCTTGACATTGGATCATGTTTCGGTCGAGCTACCACACGTGACGATTCTTGGACACATGGTATGATTATTGAAGTAAAGAAGTGTTAAATGAACTGCCTGAATAAATTATGTTATAAATGAGTATTATGAAAGTGCGCGCACAAAAGTAAATAAATAATCTAATAAATAAGAAGAGAGTATAAAATATTATGAAATGAGTAATAATGAAAGAATAGAGTGAATAGTTATGAAATGTTATGAGAAGAAAATAAAATAGAAAAATGACGTCAAAAAATTGAAAAGATATAGGTATTGATAAAATGGAATGAATGAAAGAACAGTTTTTTTTGGGATTTACGAGAAAATGTAAATATTACAAGCCAATGTTTAAAAATAGATTTATTAAGGTTCTAAGAAGCAGAGTTTATAAAGTTAGGTCGTAACCAGAGAACACAGTACAAGTGCAGTGCATATCATTCGAACAGTAGGACAATAGAAATGCTTATGAAAGATAATTGTGTAATATAATTTGATGCCCATCTCGTCAACAAAGCGTGCAAATGTAGTCAAGTATAATAATAGTTATAGTATTTTTGTTTAGTCTAAGTAAATACTTAGATGGAAAAAAAATCAGATGTTTGAAATACTTAGATAGAAAAAAAATCAGATGTTTCATGTACTTAGATAGAAAAAAAAATCAGATGTTTGAAATACTTAGATAGAAAAAAATCAGATGTTTGAAATACTTAGATAGAAAAAAAAATCGATGTTTTTTTTTTACTTTTTAAGGGGGGAGGTGTAGTGTGAGCTGCGCCTCACACACACACTCTCCCAATATGTAAACCATAAATAGTCTTAAGCCTTATATATACAAAAGACAGTATTTACTCATAATAGCCGATAGCTGATATAGCCGATATTACTTTTATTCTTAGCATCGTCAGTGGCAGCATTGATTTTCCAGAACTGCTTCAGAAGCTGTCCTTCAACACACCCCCAAGACTAAAAAGATTCAATCCTCCTATTTTTCTTAAATTCACATCGACTAGGTACAGGCAGAACAGCTTTCTCAGGCGCGCGAGCGGTAATTTGAACAACCTGGTGAAGGAGATGGACATTGATATATTTAACTGTAACATCCCTTCCGTGAGGCGAAGACTAGCGATGAGGTGCTTTGATTGATGCGCCATTGGCGCATTAGTTAGTTATTTTAGTTTTCTATGTTGTAGTTATTGGCTTGCTATTTATATTTTTTAGGATAGTGCAGCACTAACTCAATGTATAAACTTAATACTATTGACCTGCTGAATTCTCTAATTAATTTTGCAGATTTTTTGTAGAAGAAAATCAATAATTTGTAAATAATGAGTTATGGAGTGTGCGGATTCTACTTGGAATTCTGTGGTGCTTTGTTTAGCATGGTGTGTCGTTTGATATGGTGCGCGCACCTCGTTTAAGTTTAGCTTAAGCATGTATTTCATCACTATTTGTGAGATCCTGTAATTGGCTCTGTGTTTCCATTCTTACTACTTATATTGTGTTATAAGCTGTTGGTTCTCCTTAAATAAATAAATAAATAAATAACTCGAGCCTATTACTTATCCCCAAACACCCGCCTTCACAGCCATTTTTTTTTTAATTTTCCCGCCTCTGAAAAATGGCTTAAAAAGGTGAACTAAAAAACAATTACTTTGCTCACCCGCGACCACTAATGACAAATAGTTATATCTGTGCGGCAAATGTATGTTTCCATGCAACACCTCCACCTCCACTGCTACACGAATCAACACATGCCACACAGACCCAACTATCACCACCACCACTATACTAAACGCTGACGCCCTCGCTGATGGCCTCGTGGAGAGTGCCGAAACGCGTCAGCGTTTAGTATAGTGGTGGTGGTGATAGTTGGGTCTGTGTGGCATGTGTTGATTCGTGTAGCAGTGGAGGTGGAGGTGTTGCATGGAAACATACATTTGCCGCACAGATATAACTATTTGTCATTAGTGGTCGCGGGTGAGCAAAGTAATTGTTTTTTAGTTCATAAATATGGACCTCCGCAAAGTAACGCCTGATTCAATAAATTATTTAAAAAGGTGGTATACTTATTTGCGGCCAGTGATATTAATATATTTAGAAAACGGGTACTTATCAAACAGCCCTCGTATGTCCGTAGTTGAGATTCATTATTACAGAATAACGAGTTACTAACATTTAGCATCGGCCGTACCGATCTAACGAGTAAGCTGACAGTAGTGTGCGTGACAACGCACACATAGGTGACAGCCGTGCTAAATACCGAATCTTTGCCCGCGTCAAAAGCTCGGCGCAGCCTTAAGACATTTGTCCACCGCCGCCGTCACCGTCACGTCACCGGTTAAGGGGCTAAACTCTAATTTTTAATTCCGTGGAATCTACATTTATTTTTCTTTGTATTTTACATCACAGATCCGAGGAACGTTTTCTTAACTGATAATACCAAGGAACGTCAGAATTCCAGGAAGTTAAAAATTAGAGTCTGCTTGTCACTAAATTCACTGTGGTTACGTGTGTATGTAATGTACCTGGCACGTCCGTTGCCGAACATCTTCCGGAGACTCTTCTCCTGGTAGGGCCGCAGCACCGCCGTGGGCTTGAGGTCGATGTTGATGTCTGGGTTGACGGCGTCGTTGCGGAAGTCGTACTCCGCCAGTAGAGGGTGCTCGAGCTCGATGCAGCGCTTTTGTATCACCTGGTAATGGGGTAAACTGCACAATGGTCTTGAAACCACATAAAAATCATCCTTTTTAGCTCTAGAGGGGGTGATTCATTGGCGAGTAAGAATGCTGGAACCCCTTCCCTGGTAAGACCGCGGTTTTAAAATACCACGGCTTGGTTGGTTTGTTGGCTTTTAAATGCTTAAAAAGCAAAACAGCTTTTACGGTGAAATCACTCGCCGACGGATCACCGCTCTTAACTAGGCCTCAAACGGTTGAGAGCTATCGTGCTTACAACGCCCACGGCCCACGGAGACACATGCGAAAGCAACCTACGTGGTATTTACTAGTTATTATTATTTTATGATGCACAAGCAGCTTAAGCTGATGCGTGGATATCATTGACCACTTGTTTGTAAAGTTTGTTTGTAAAAGATACCTCAATCTTGTCCGGGTCGACTTCGAAGGCGACAGCGGTGTTGGCGGTGAGGTCGCCGGCCTCATCCTCCTCGTCGTCCTTGTCCAGCTGCTGGTAGAACTGGCTGATGTCATCGGGCACGGCGCCGTTTGCCGCCGGCTTGTCCTCGGTCGCTGCAATGTACCGAAGTTAGGCTCAATCTTAAGAAGCAGTATTTCCCGAACCATGGGTCGCGATCCACTGAGGGGTCACGAGCGGATTCTGAATAGGTAGGACCGAAAATCAATATAAACCATAAACGGCCTCCTGACAAGCTACCTAAGTAATAACGGCAGATAGTTGGGTCCTGAACTTGGTGACTTGGTAAGTGCCCAGGCAACACAGCAGTCGGTCGCAGGCTAAGATTTTGGGGGTCGAGTCTAACGCGGAACGGCACTGTGTCCAGAGTTCAGGGTCGGGTTTCACTGAATACTTAGGGCCAATTATATAGACGGGCGCGTGTCCGCTGCGTTGGATTTTCATAGCAGGGCCGCGCCGGACACGGCTGTGCGCGCGCGCGTCTGTAGCGTTGGCCCGCGGGCTGTTGGCAACTCACCGGTGGCAGCGGGCAGCGCAGGCGCCGCCGCGGCCGCGCTGGGCAGCAGCGCGTCGTCGCCGTCACGCCGGAGCCTGCATTGCTGGATCACTGGGTCGTGCAGCAACTTGTGCAGGACTTCTACATGCTTACTCTCGACTAGGTACCTAATGACAATGTTACAGTAACTGACACACTAAACGAGAAGCTTTGCGTTTGATTACGTCTTTCGAGATTCAAAACCGTGGTTATGTTAGTAGTTAGTCAGTTTACCACTTTCAAGCAGTGCAAGAACAGATGCTATTAGCCTTCATAATAATTTCAGAATTTTACTGGTTGTTTGGGAGAGACTGCTTTTAAGCGATAGGACCATCTATTGTCTACCTTGCCTGTTTTTTGTAATTTCACTGCACTGATTCACGGAGTTTAATAAAGAGTATTTGTATTGGTTTGGTTATGAATAAAGGTGATTTTAAAGTTTTACTAAGTCTTCAGGTTCAAAAGCAATCATTATCTAGTTTTGGAGAGCCAAGTAGTGCCGACTTTGGATAATTTTAGGGCTACTTGGGATTCCAAAACAAGGTAATGATTGGATTGGAAACTAAATGCTTAATGATAATAACTAAGTGTTACCTCACCTATTGTGTTTCAGGACAAGCTTTACTTTTCCATAAGACAGTGTGCATAGAGTTATAAATTCTATGATGCCAGCAGGGACGGCACATTTGCTGAGCCTCTGCAGGTATTCTATGATGTCACTGGTTTGCAAGCCCACTGACACTGCTGCATATAAACTGTATGCTGTCAGCTTGTATTCATGAATGTGTTGAGGCCTGCAAAATTACAAAAAATATGTATTAAAATAATAAATGAAAACTCTTAATACAATTTTATGAATAGAGGCAGAATGATGGATACATGCTATTATAATATGACATCTATGGCATACTACCCGTTCGCTTAGTGATCTTAGTGATGGCAGTTACCTCTCGGCCTGCTTCCCTGCATCACACCGCAACCCAGGCCCGGTTAGCAACACATTTATTCAATACATTCTTACGGATTTACATTGAAGGGAAATAGCTTTATCGAAATTTTAAAATTTCTGTTGACAACACAGATGTCAAATGTCATCATTTATATTTGTTTTAGAAAATATGTCACTCTAGTAGGAATTGGAAGTTGCTTCTCCACTTAAAACTTTCTTTCTTTCAAAATTATGGTGACATTTTATCGGGTCTATAATAACTCTCATAAAATTTTTGATCCGATTTTTAAAGCCCATAACATTTTAAATTATCATTTTTCTTCGTCATTTTATTAGTAGTCATAATATTAAGCAACATAAATTGGAATCACGACTTCACGACAAGTCATAATTATTTTTAGGACTAAATAAATAAAGTCATAACCACAGAGCAAATACAAAGAGGAGAGGGTCTAAGCAACTGTGCACTGTGATTCTCAAATAGGTCCTGACGTCATCACAGTGGGCGTGGCCTTAGTCAGTGTACTGTCATCGCTCGTCCTGTGCACAGCTCTGTCACCGGTAGCTTTTCGTGTTATTTTCATGTTACTACGAAGAAAAGGATGAATTGCCGTGTTTTATCATGTAAAAACTACTCGGATAGACGTTCTGATGCTATGGATGGCATCACATTTCAACTGTAAGTCATTTCTTGCTTAATTTATTTGAATAGTTCTAGAAAAATCTTATTGCGTGTCGGCGTCTGCAAATATAATTCTACTTGACAATAGATGGCGACACTGTGTCTTGGAAAAAAAAAAATGGGTACGTAGAGCTCAGTATTAATATATTTTAAAAATCATACGCACTGAAATTGCTTCTGCTTACAATCCTAAAGACTTTTTAGTCGCCAAAATATTATTTTTGCAGTTTTTATAATCATTTTTTAAACAGGCCTACATTTAGTGCCATCTAGTGTGCGGTGGTTACTACGTAGTAACATCGACACAGAATGAAGCGAGCAGTTTCGCTATTGCCCGGTAGATGGAAAAGAAGTGGGCGTGATCTAGCACCCCCTCACCCCGCAAAATATCACGCGTTTCATAGAATAATCTAATTACAACACCTCCTCTTTGTATTTGCTCTGAGGTCATAACGTTCAGTGTCATGGTAATAATGACACTTCCTAATATTAAAAGTAATAAAATATTTTGTAATAATTATTGCAAGGTCTTGTTTCGCTGGTCATAAATATTGTTAGTCACAAGATTACTTCCTTATAATAGTCAATGGCATGGTAATATTACACTTCATAATGTTAAAGGTAATATAATTATGTATCATAATTATTGCAAGGTACTTTTTCGCAGGTCATTTTAATTGGTAGTCATAGGATTAGTTTGTACCTACTAACATTTAATAACAGTTTTAACCTAACCCACTTTCGTGGTGGCGATTCGTTTCTGGTTAATACGGATTTCTAATGTAACGTCAAATTTCATTGAATATGCGTGTACTATCAAAAAATTAAAAAACATAATTACATACCGACAAAATATGACTAACATCAATTAATATTTAAAAACATGTGTCGTAAAATATTTCTGAATAATTATAAATATTCCTTTAGATGTTATAGAAATAAATTTAAAGTACTTAGTGCACTTTAGGTAACGAGATAATATGGCTAACAATAATTACTACTTTAAGATATTATATGCCTTAAAATATTTCTAAATAACCATCGATATTCCGTTGGATAGGTATTATCGATATCAATATTATGACTTTTTAAATTTATGATCAATAGCATTATGAATCATTGAAGTTAGAACTATTAAGCGATATGCTTTAAAATAAATATGACCATCGATATTTATGAGCATGAATAATATGAAAATCAATTTCTGACTTTGAAGATTCGGACCAAAAATATTATGGGAGAAAAAGGGGCCAATTTATCACATTGACTATGGTCTCTATTCGTTTTGGTATATCTGGATACTGAATCACTAAAATATTTTTGGTTGACTTAACTCAGCTACCACAGCTTTATACCTAATCTAATATATAAAAGCGAAAAACCAGAACAGGATAGAAAAAACGAGACAGAGCAGGATGGCGCTTTACAACGCCATTTTGACATATTTCTCCCAAACAACACAATATGTCTCTGGAACTTTAAAGCAATTCGATTCTTTGACCTTGGGAATCGCGAAAAACTTGAAAAAATATGATATTGGGTGTGTAAATTTTGTATATTAAGCAAAATAAAATCACAAGTTCGAATTTCGAGCCAAAAGATCTATTATCTATGCCAGTGTTGCCGTTCAGAGACACAGAAATCTATTCATTATCCTGCATTGCATCTATGGAATCATTTCTTCTATGTAATTTTTTATTGATATCATAAAAAGCAAAAAATTAATTAATAAATTTCGATAATATAATCTATATGGTCTATGAAAGATCTCATGAAGGGCGATCTTCCGCTATCCCTAAAACGGAGACTTTTCGATGTGTGCATACTTCCTGTCCTAACTTACGGTGCTCAAACATGGTCCCATACTGAGTTACAGAAGACCAAACTGAAGGTTGGCCAAAGAGCAATGGAACGCAGCATGTTAGGAGTGAAAAGGATTGACCGGATCCGAAACACTGTATTGCGTTCCAAAACACGCATTGCCGATGTGGGTGCCAAGACTGCCAGGCTGAAATGGGACTGGGCAGGCCACGTCAGCCGCATGCATCCACACAGGTGGGCGAGAGTTGCCACAGAGTGGGTGCCACAGGCGTGGCAGGCCTAGACGACGGTGGCGGGATGATCTGGATGTCTTTCTTAACGATTGGCCTGAAACCGCTAAAGATCGGGAAGCGTGGAGGACATGGGGGGAGGCCTTTGCCCAGCAGTGGGACACGTCATTAGGCTTACAATAATAATAATCTATATGACGCAAATAGGGGAAAAATTACGATTTAGCTGGCATAAATTCTTATTGTGTTGTTTTGTGTTTGTGTGTTGATTTTCTGTTAATTTATATCTAATAATAACATTTGAGCTTAAACTCAACAAGACAACAACAACTTAAATAACATAAATTTAATATAAAAATAAAAACTTGTAAACTAAGATGACGATGACATCCAAGGCTCGTCGTCAGAAGAAAACTCATCCCCAGAGTCTTCCGCTGAATGCTCTGATACGTTAGGGTAAGAGGTAGCAGGGTTGGGATCTGCAGCAACCATCATCTGTACTTACCACTTTTTTGCTTAAAGCAGGCGATATTTTTTAGGTTTTGGCCTAATACTTGTTAGTAAAGGATCAGAACTTAATAAAAGTCAATTTATAACGTCCATATCGCATGGCTCTTTCAAAAAATTTCAAGAGAAACTTTGCCGGTACAGACGAAAATGTTTCTTCCGGGCTTCTGCCGCTTCTTCAGATAAAAGACAGGTAGGCCAACTCGACAGGCGATAGGATTGCCTCTTGGATCACAGTTGCACCATGAAAAAGAATTAACTGTTTTTTACGAACACCGCAAACTATTTAAAGCACTGAGAGCAAGGACCAAGTTCCGAGTGACAATACAGCTGTTATGTGGTCATTAGGGGGAGGGGTTTATTTGTATTTTGTTCTCTGTCTACTCATAATCGTCAGGAAGTCATTTTTATGTACCTGAGCCTGGTTTTGTCAAATCGATTTTCTGCCAGCTAAATCGTCACTTTTCCCCTATGTGTGACGGACTAATTAGAAATATTACTTTTTTACCCAGAGGGCACATTCCCATTGCTATAGAGATTCCATATGTTAATAGGTAATATTATACCTTCCACGCGGGCAGAGCCGCGGGCGCTCTCTAGTTACTATTATTACTTATTTTATACAATCACAAAAATGGTTGCAGTAAAAAACATAGTACATAGTAATTTTTTTGTCAACAGTACTGTAAACTTTGTAACTGTCATGACTGCCATCACCATAGGTACATTGGGTTTTTCGGTGCAGGAATGATTTGATAAACAGTTTGACATTAGCCAAAGAGTAGGTATTGACTCTTTCTCAAATCATTCCCACACCGAAAACCCTGATGTATGGCCATCACTAAGCAAACAGGTAGTAGATACAGTTCTCTATTTTTTTTTTAATATCTTTACATACCGACACACTGGCTCTGCAATAGCTATCAGGAAATCATGAGCATGTTTATAAACTGGTGAGAAAGCCTCTAAGAAGATGTGACCATTTGGAGCAACCCACAGAGGCCTACTGGCGTTGTCTGGCTTGAGTGCCATCTGGTTCCTGAAATAATTCACAATGATCAAAATGTTATTTAACTTGTCAAATTAAGGCAGATTATTCAATTATGCCATAATATACCTAAACTTAATATCCTCTCACCTATAATCTTTAGCACCAAATTCATCTTCAGGTACTTGATCATTCTTCTCAGCATCCTGCATGGCAGCCCCCGGCACGCCAGCATTATCGGGATTATCATCTTCCACCAAGTCTATTGTCATGTCTTCTTCTACTTTCTTTTTCTTGCCTAAAAGTACACTTATTTTGAATGATTTTAGTAGAGAATACGGAATAACTTTATTTCGGCCATATTTTGCAGTAAAGTTGGACCAAAAAATATTTATAGTAAGACAACCACAATAACGAGTGCATGTCTAGACTTGCTTATAAAATTTTGTCTGAGACTTACTTGATCTATCGCTGCTGGACTGCTTAGAGTCATATTTTTTTACTTTCTTCGGAGGTCCCATGTTCACTTACTTGTTGAAGAACTTTTGTGAATTTTATGAAAACATCTATTGTGTTGTTAGGTAGAACTCAAGAACATAACCTTGAAATGTGACAGTCACAATTATATTTGCTACTTTTTAGTGCTTTTTAGGAGAATACGGCAATAAAATCACCGTCACCGTAACAAAATTAAAACAAATCAAAGCCGCAAGTCGTGTTAGAAAGCATTGACCCCACATTTGTACATTGTCTCTCTAATCAATCTCATTAATTAATTAATAATTAATTAATTTTATTTAATTCACCCATAAGGGATAGGCAAAGGAACTGAGTCCATACAGCCACGTCTGATGTGTTTCGTAAATTTCTGTATATTAAAGTCCTGTCACCGTCAGAGTTGTGTCAGTCTGTCCTAGTCAAGTCCTGTCAGCTGCTCATGCCTTCCGTAAAGCGATAGTGTACTTTACGGCGAGCTATGGCGAGCAGCAGCCGGCGGATATTTGGGGGTCACAAACAGAGGGAATACGCGTTTTCACTTGAATTCTTTATTTGCTGGGCACTGTCACGTTAATTTGTTGTATAACACACTATCTTTATTATCCACCAAACAACATTAAGCAGAGAAACTAAGATTCAATTAACGACACGATCCACTCTCATCGGTTTCCCGCCAAATTCCACTCTAATCAATCTGTGAGCCCACAGACAGAACCCCATCCAAATTCACAAAACAATGAGAAACACCCCTCTTTTTTGTCGGGGGTTAAAAACTATAGAGGATGAAGGAAAGGAAAGGAAAACGAATGTTACGAATTACGAATGTCATAACATGGAAATAACAAGTACTTCGTACAACTGGGATGACATCTCTCTAGCATTAACGTGGTCGTACCTAAACCTGGAATTAAAAAAAAAAGTGTGAAAGGGACGTCTCCGAGGGCGGGTCTATCTCTTTCTATACTTCTCTGTGTGACTAGCATAAAATATTGTACCACTATTAGTGGATTGTTGTAGGAGTTTGGGAATTGGCATTCAAGTGCAAACCAATGATGGCTCACATCCTGTCGTTAATAATTAAAAAAGAAAAGTAGCTAAAATGGTATCAGCAAAGGTTGACAAGCTTCTTATTAGCAAAATATGAATATAATAATTAATGACGTAGGTATTTGACTTGAGCTCAGGGGTAAACTTTTTAGGAGTTGGCAACTCGCTCCTGTGAGGTAGTTGTTTTATACATTTGTGTGCATCTGTGAATAGAGGTGACCACGTTTAAACATCTGGGAAGACGGGCCACGACAAGGCAAAAACGAAATAATATTATTTTATTTTGCAATTTATAATAATAACAAATACGATTAAGCTACTCATAGATGGCGCTGAGGAGAGATCTTCCAAATAAAAATATGACACAAGGCATTGAAAAATTCGTTAGGTACACCAACGTTAAGTATAGCTTAATTGGTGGAGCGTGGTACGGATTACCGAGGTTGCTGGTTCAAGTCCAGCTGCTTAACGAATTTTTCTTTGCATTGTCATTGTATGTTGAATTTCATTCTATGAATGTTTCATAAAAATAAAAACAAAAATAATCAATAAATCGATTATTTTCATTGATTCAGAAAATAGCTCCATCTCTTGCCACTAATGCGTAACTGTAGAAGTTCCGTAGTGGGTGAGCCGCTTGATTAAGCTACTCATAGATGGCGCTGAGGAGAGATCTTCCAAATAAAAATATGACACAAGGCATTGAAAAATTCGTTAGGTACACCAACGTTAAGTATAGCTTAATTGGTGGAGCGTGGTACGGATTACCGAGGTTGCTGGTTCAAGTCCAGCTGCTTAACGAATTTTTCTTTGCATTGTCATTGTATGTTGAATAATAACAAACGTAAATTTATATGGATCACATGTGTTTTCGTAAGCATGTTTTCTTTGTTTTATTACAACAAAACAAACAAAAACAATAATAATAATAATAACAATAATTAAATTTAGAACCGAAAATGGAAAACGTCCCTGAGTCCGCTACCTCGGGGCAAGGTGCCCAAAAGGCTGGCGGCGTTGCCTCTTTGTATAGCAATGCCTATACGTTGGCCGAGGAACGCGCCAGCCCTTTGATCACCTGTAATTTTGATTAATTTTTTTCTTAGCATGTAAGCTTTTTGTAAGCTACACAGATGTATGAATGTAAGTTCAGTTATAATGTGAAAACTGCTGGACCAATTTTGAACATTCGAATATTATGGTTGTATTTAAAGGTTTTAATATCCTACGATTTACTAAATTACGATTACGATTACGACATAATGTTATTGACATAAACATACAAAAAGAAAAAACTTGAACATATTTTTTTCTTTAGAAATAATTTTTAATAAAAGCTTTTTTGTCTTGCAGGTACTTATTTGTTTCTGTATTTGTATTGTCATCCAACTTACACACCCGTACCAAATTTCAGGTTAATGCCATACGGGTCAAACTCTGAACCTCCTTTTTTTTGAAGTCGGTTAAAAAGCCCTTGTGGTCCTGTTGGTCCTACGATAGCTTAATCACCATAATCAGAAAGAGACAGTACCGCCCTTGCCCACAGACCTAATAGCAATTCCTATCTCAATGCCCTTGCCTATCGTCCTTGTCACTTTTTTTTAAATTCATTTTCAAGGTCAAACAATCAGGGCCCCGACACTTCTTGGTAGATCTTGTTCCAGCCCCTAAACTACGAAATTCGAAAATCGAAGTTCGTATCGTGTCGTCCCGCTCAAGCTAATATTATTTAATACGAGAGTGAGCGGGATGGCACGATACGAAGTTCGAATTTTGCACTTCGTGGTCGGGGGGCAGCTCTAGTGTAAGTTCTTTGTGTCATAATTGTTTTATTCATCCCATAAGGGATATTCAAAGGAAACTGAGTCCATACAACCACGACTTATGTGTTTTGTAAATTTGTACCGTCGATAGTGCTGCTTTGGTGTTGCCACTGAGAGAAATTTTATTTTACCCGACACAGTGGGGTATTTACATAACGAGTGCTTGTTAATTAGTTTTTTATCTGCGATGATACATCAGGATGAAACCAAAAGACTCTTATATTCCCTGCTCAACGCAAACGGCTAAGACGCTCATGAGAAATGTAGTAGGTAATCGGATTCTTCTTAGCACCTTGAATGTCATTACAATTTTCTTTCATGAAATTAGATCTAAACAGTTTACCTACAAAATTTTACTAAATGTGCCCGGTGTTTTTGTATAAGGGGTATATAATATAATTGCATTTTTGGTGAATGTATGTTCAATGTTGGCAATTCAGGCCAGTCATTAGTACACGGTATAGTCCTAACATAAGATACCCATTTATAGGATACTATTTTTGTCTCAAAGGTATACGCGAGCCGCAACTCTATTCTATACTTCCCTATGGTATTATACAGGGTGTTTGGTATAACGATGTAGGAACTTTAGGAGGTGATACAGAGGACTATTAGGAATAGTTTGAAGCCTATATGCCTTAGTCCAATATGTGACAGTTTTTTTTTAATCGAGTTTTTCTGATTTTTTTACTTGGTACCAAAAGTTGACATAAAAAAATAAATTTTATACAAACTGTGCGAACAATCAAATTATTTTTTTTACAATTAACACCGCAATTGATTGATTAACCAATCACAAAAAAATCAGCCCCCCACTGGCTACACATTATTTTTTATTATCGATTTTATAGGTCACCATGAGTGGTTTCCGCCAAAAAATAAATTTTATCGGGCTGTGAAAAAAAATCACATATTGGACGGCATATAGGCTTCAAACTATTCGTAATAGTCCCTTGTATCACCTCCTAAAGTTCCTACATCGTTATACCAAACACCCTGTATAACAAATTAACGTGATAGCGCTCAGCAAATGAAGGATTCAACTGAAAACGCATATTTCCTCTGTTTGTTACCCCCAAGTAACCAATGGCCGCTACTCGCCTTAAGGTTAAAGCTATCGTTTTACGGAAGGTATGAGCAGCTGACAGGACGTGACTAGGACAGACTGACGACTCTGACAGTGGTGGGATTTTAATTTACAGAAAATAAACAATAAACATCAGACATGGTTGTATGGACTAAGTTTCCTTTGCCTATCCCTGCATGAATTAAAAAAAAAACACTCTCCCTTCACCGAGTTCACCGGCCGGTTAGGTAGGTACGACGGTACAATACAATACATACCGTAAGACTGCAGCAACATCAACAATATAACTTTTTTGTGTGATTTTGTTTATTTTCTTGTTTGATTTTGGCATTTCAAATAAAAATCAAAAACATTTCACAGATAATTGTTGTCCACCTTAAGTATACGTATTTATAATATAACCTCATTTTTAAATATTTGCTTCGATTGCAAAATGTAAGAAACAAAAAGTAAAACATACCAGTCGATGTATATCTGCATTATGGACGCACTAATTGAATAATAACTTAAAATATTAGTGTATTTTAAGTGAATTGATGTGATACTGTGAACTGCCGCTGCCACGAAACCGATTGTTTGCTTTATTTGCTTGTCTTGTTGTGTGGTTATAATGTTTGGCGACTATGCGCAACGTCAATAGATGGCGCAACTAGTACTTTTTCTCGCTAAAAACGAAATTTTAATTAGAAGTAAATTTAGGTCTACTAAATGATTTTAGTAAAGGAATGCAATTTTATTTTATAATTTATAATCATGAAGCCTTATTGTTGCCTGACCTAACATAGAACGTATTCAACTGTGATATTTAACAAAGTATAATACCTTGTTAATACACGAACTGTTGCATACTAAGGGTCCTCAAAACAGGAGCGTGGTTTTATAAAACGAGGCGTAGCCGAGTTTTATATTAAGAATCATACGAGTGTATTAAGGCCTAAGTAATTATGTAGAGTTGCATATCTTACTTTATCTACACACATAACACACATATTATAAGTACTTACTCTAAGATAGATAGGGTTTAGAAGCCGAAGGCATATACACAGGATGATCAATCCAAATGTTTCAGTAAGGAGAACTTAGAAACCAAGTAGAAGAGATGGGGAAATCTGTTAGGAACCATGGCGTCAATTTTAGATTTAATGTAAATGGCATTCATTTTTAAGGTTCCGTTGCCAAAGGGTAAAAAACGACCGTATTACAAGGGCCTTATTATTCATAAACGCCACTCAAGCCTCCATTAGCCAAAATAGGTTTTATCTTCTTCTTACTAATGGAAATGTCAATGTGACAAAAAAGGACAAACGAACTTTAACGGCATTTTTAGTTAATATAGGTTTATGAATAACAGGGTGAGACTCCCTTGTCCGTTCGTCTGTCCATCTGTCACCAGGCTGTACTTATCTCATGAACCGTGAAGTTTTGTTGATGTATTTCTGTGCCGCTATAACAACAAATACAAAAAACAATAAAATAAATTTTAATTGGGGCTCCCGTACAACAGACATGATTTTTTTGCCGTTTTTAGGGTTCCGCACCTCAAAAGGAAAAAACGGAACCCTTATAGGATCACTTTGTTGTCCGTCTGTCTGTCTGTCTGTCAATACCCTTTTTCTCTGGAACTCGTGGAAAATTAATATCAAATACTCAAGCCTGCGGTCCCTTGAAGCTGTGAAAAAATCAACCTTCTAAGTCAACGCAATCAAAAGATACAGTCATTAAAAAGGCTATTTCCATACAAATTGTCGAAATCCGAAAACCTAACTTCCAGTTGTCCTAGAAACTTGAAATTTGGTATGAAGGTAGCTCTTATAGCACAACCAAAAATTCTCAAAAATCTTAAATTTTTGTCTGTCTGTAGATTTCACAAACCAATATAAGTTGACCCCACACTGCGTATATTTTGCTTAGGAGCAGGGCTCTACTAACACTGGACTTCTTAATACACTGGGGAAAAGCTTTAAAATCTTTCTACGGAACCCTTGTGCACGAGTTCGACTCGCAGTTGGCCGGTTTTTTTTAATCATAGATAAACATACCGAGCTGACGTACGTTTTGTATCGACTGTTTTTTTTATTGTAAATTGTGCTGGTTTTTGAAGTTTCAAATTTGAAAAGAACTCTTTAACGACATCGAATTCAATATCGAAGTCATTACAACATCGAATTCGATGCAAAATTACAGCTTTCTACTTTAAGGGTTCCGTTTTTGCCATTTTGGCTCGGAACCCTAAAAATGTTCTCGTTCGTGTTCTGCATCTAGATCTTTGTTTTGTTGGTCTAAAGTCTAAATGCACATATTAGATAGTGGAAGTATTTGACTCCTGTAGCAAGGCTGTTAAAATAACCTAACCTAACGTACGATTTGTGACGTGATCTCACACCATTTTCTCTTACACACTTGAAACAAAATAAAAATTCACTTTTTATTATCGGTAGGTCATAATTTAATGCAGTTTTTTAATTAGTAACATTTGCTTCCGCTTTACTTATTTAATATGACAGTGGAATATTGTTCGTATCTAGATAATTCATATTCTGAAACTATTTTAAACAACTTTTATATTTCGTTAGCATTTTGTACAATGGATGCTTTACCGCGAGACGCTACACTATATACACAAAGTGATGGCGACGTAGGAGCAGAGGCGAGGGCACGCCAGGTTTTGTCGGAGACGTCAAGCATATATCCTTTTCTATTTAGGTGTGTGGGAAAGTGATGGATGCATATATATGTTCGCGTCAACTAGTAGTGTCAGCCTCAAACATGCACTCGCGAGGCTCCTACAACTTTTTGTCCGACGATTACAGCTGTCAGCGGCTTGATTACAAGCAATTAGAAAACAACAAGAGACAAAAATAAAACACATCACTTAACTAATTTTTGTGTAATTGCAGTAATCAAGACCAACAGTGCCAAGTGTAAAAATTGGCGAGTCTAGTGGTAAAAAGTTGCAAGAACCACTGTAACATATACACATTGTTCTTGTTGTCCAATAATTAACGTCATATAAATAGGTACACAATTAATCAATTCTAGTCTTGTGTCTATATTATGGTCTTAATTGTAATAAGCTGTTTTGGCAAGATGTGATTGGGTCATTTCCTCAGTACCTACGTTTTCTGTTTTATGATCTAAGTATAATAATATAGTCTCTGCAGCACGTAACCGTGGCGCATGGAAGCTGCTTTAGAAAGAAAGAAAGAAGAAGTAAAGACATGTTTGTAAGCATGTTTGTATTCAGTGCATTGTTAACTTGACACAGGACAAAAACAGGCTAGTTCCTTAACCATTTTATTTTAAAGGGACAAAATTAAGAAAAGTAAAATCTCGTGTAGTAACCCTCTACCAATTTATAAAAAGGTACATTCGGATTCGGTTTTAATTAACTTTGTAGCCCCGATTAACATATTCAAATTTGACTGCTTGAGTTCATTCAGTTTTACGTAACAGAGTAGGTACCAATTTCAGTTCGGTTTGACACCAGTGGCCCAATCTAGAAAATCCCAAACATACAGTATTAATATCTAGCAAATATGCCAATATTATACATAGAATTTGCAACCAAGCACATTTATTAAGTTTGCGCCGGCTAGACATGATCAACTGCTTGGTTACAAATTTTTAAACAAATCAAATTGACGCAGGTACACTTGCACTGGCTGACCCGATTAAAACACGGAACAAAATTAAAGAAAATAACAAATTATATAGCAGCTCTGGATTTAAAATAAGACTCAGGCCACGTATACCCGGTTTTATGAACAACCAATGCCTAATTTTATTAAAACCTAAAAAACCAATATTTTAATCAACAATGTCTAGCCCTAATGAGATTTCTAATAATGTGATCGTGATAGTTGGTCGCAGACATACGGCCGCGGCGGCTAGCAAGCAGCTTCGAGAAGATTTCAACATAAATATGGAATGTAGTAAACACTCAATTGAAAAGACCCTCTGATTCTGGCAATTGGCCATAATTAATCTAATATTAAATTAGAGACAATATTTACAATAAAATAGTCACTATGCTATGTAAATTAATATTCCTTGCACGATATGTTTTATACACCATTATAAATAAATATAAAAGTTGTTTAACACAGATTTATAGCTGCTGTATAGAAATTATTTTTTTAAATAGGTTACTTAAACATGAGACTGTACACTGCAAAGACATTAACTTATTGACTGACCTTCTCCATAATATACAATATCATCAAGGTTACAATCGAAAGATTCATTAAATATTATATACTTTTAATTGTTTCTATTTGAATTAAATTTACCTAAGACAACATACTTCAATGTAGACTTTATAGTGTTATATCTTTTTATTTATTTCAGTCTTAGTTTTTGCGAAACTCAAGAACAATGCGAGGAACACGGACGCACACGCTACCAACATTACACACCTACACACATTAGCGGGCAGTGCAACCTCGTCTTATGAACATAACTTCTCAATAGAAACAATTATCTCTATGTCTAAACCGATTAAAGTATTAAGACTAGTTACGCTCGCGGCGGGAGGATCCGCCCCTCGTCACTCGCAGTCCGCGCTGCCGGCACTATCACTCGCGCGCGCCTCCAGTCCCAAATAAATAAATACCAAGTCTATAATACTCCGGGACGCGCGGGCACTTCGGCGAGTCTGATCGTCCCGATAATGGAATGTAAGCGTGATATGATAGAGGGGTGCGGGCGTGTGTCGTCACGCGTCGGGCGGCGGCGGCGGCGGCGCGCGGCGCGGCACCATCACGCAGGGCGGCGGCGCGCTGGCGGGCAGGAAGGGCGGCGGCGGCCGCGCGCCCATGCGGCCCCACCAGCGCGTCGCCTTCTGCAGCAGGCCGTCCTTCTTGCCCGAGCCGCCGGCGCCTCCAGCGCCGCCCGCGCCGCCGCCCGCGCCGCGCCGCGCCACAGCCTCCGCGCCCGCCCACTCGGGCACGTCGCTCACGCACTTGTTCGGTGGAGGCTGGAAACTTCGCATCAACTCGGCTTGCTGGAACAAACGAAGTAAACTCACATTAGGACATGGAATACGAGGTGCAATAGATGCATAACAGGTTGAAAGAAATACATATATGAGTAGCAAAGAATATATATATTGGCGTTAAAAGAAACGACGCATGAGTGCAGTAAACGACCTCGCGGCTATGCGTGCGTTTCAGGACGCGAGCGCGGGGCGCGCGGTGTGTGAAAACGCTAATCTGGTCGCCAAGAGTAGGACCTGAGCTCGAATCAATTCATCGCGTCCTTCTCTCGCGCCGCGCCGCATGCGCTCTCGTACAGTAGGCCGAGCACTCGAATCCATTTCGAGCTCTGTGTAACGTTACGTTATCGTATCGAAATCTAGAAACCTCATACTAAATTTTAGTTCATACTTCAAACGTCATACAAATTTCTCGATAACGTTACGCAGGATTCGAAAACTTCGTGCTCGACCATTAAGTGCTCGACCGACGGCGGCCGCGCGACCTCTATCAGCCAAACATATATTATGTACAGGTAGGTATATGGTTTTTATAAACGCAAAAAGGGCAAGAGGTAGGTATCTTGACAATGTTCTTGTTGTTCCATTATATTTCCTAAGCCGATAACAATAAATAATCAGATAATGCGAAGGGGTAACGACACAAGAATAGAAGTCGCATATTCCGATTACTGTGGGTAACGACATGAAAGCAAAGCAACAAAGCATTTTTTTTAAAATACGCAGATACAAATTAATATGTGTAAGTATGCCCAGGCGCGAATTGCGTGCCAGTTCCTTCACAGTCGCGTTTATAATATGTCTCACTTTAGATCGTTTCATATCGAAGAACTATTGGCTACTTGGGATTTCACAAATGAGACAAATAGTCCTTAAAGAAACGACGAAAACGGTACTTTACTAATGAATGGATTCGTTGTACGTTATATCTTACATTAACACGAATAGATTTAGAAGTAACGAGTGTGGCTTACGATTGTCACATTTTATCTTCACTGATTTAACATTTATTCAATAACAATTTTCAATTGTCGTCCGTCAATCAAAGAACCAGGCGCGTTTAGCCTTCTACAGAACACTATTTTATAAACGATGCCCACACCTAAGACAAAGCATTCGCTGAACACGCGGCATTGAATGATAAAACGTGAGATAAGACAGCTATATTGGCGCGTGATGCGTGTATTACCGAACGCACCAGTTAATAGTGATGAAAGTTGTAAAATAAGTAATCCTTTTTCAAACCCAACCGTCAAGTTTACGGGACCACTTCATCTGAATTTGAATAAACCTAAAGAAGTTTAAAATAAAAAAGGAAATAGGAGCCGCCATTCCGTACTTAAGTACGTATTCCTTGTTCACCTCTTTAAACTGTATCACAAGTCCAACGATGTTTAGATATTTTAAAGGATGTTCATCAAATGCATTTGTTTTTAGGTTACATTTTTGTGTGTTCATCTTATTTAAATTAGATTCCATGATCTTTTAGGTACACCGTAATACATGCGTGAAAATTGTCCGCCGATGAACAATGTAAATATGGCTTCTTTTGTTTATGCAACGGGATTAACGGGAATGGGAATCTGTCTTTAAATAAATCGACAGAGTCATTTAGGCCAAAACCACAGTAACAATTTGACGTTGTGAATGTAACATTATCCAGACGGTCTATGTATTAGGCAAGTATACTCGGCGTCGAAGCTGCTGTACAACTGTTAAATAATTACCGACAGTGTCTTCTTCAACCTCAGCATTGGCGGAAGCATCGATGGAGCTAATACTTTTCGGTTTAAAAAACATTTATTGTCTAAAGAAATTATAGATGAAAAAAAATTAAAACTGAAGTACAAAACACGTAAATAATACAACTAATGCAAAGCGTAGTGGTATTTACAGGAATTATGTTTACACATTTAGATAGTTCTAACTGCAGCAGGTAAATGTACATCGATAGATAGCTTTTTTGCTGAATCACAGAAACTAGTGAAAAATAATATAGGTACCCAAGTGTGCGTTTGTAACTTAGACTTGATATGCGTAAAATAATATCAACAGAATATACAAATAAGATGCATTCATGATTAGAGACGTCAATTAGAGGATTAGATTGCATGATCAACATGATAAATTCGTGGAAAATCATTAATACAGTGGTGCGTCAATAAGTATTTATATTTTTAAAAACCAGAAAAATGCCAACCAATGGTTGGCATTTTTCTGGTTTTTTTCTGTGTATTCATGTTTCAGTGAGTTTATAAAAAATATAATTGTTATTCACGGGAAAACCGTAAAAATAAAAAATTGGGAGAAAAAATACAAAAAGATACTCCTACTGACGTCATGAATAAGTATTTAGTTGTAAAACATAATCAATCTCTTTGTTTAGATATCCTTCTGAACGTCTAGCAAGCTCGCTATTTTCTCGCTATTGTGCTGGCACATCTCCGTATATTACTTATATTTATATAAAGCATCCTCGTTTTCTAGCGCGTCAAGACCTCATATGCGAGTTAAAAGAAAATCTCATCAAAAACATAAAATGTAAAAAATGAGAAGCCTCACAACGCAGTCCTTCCACCGCAAAAAGTTATGAGATCTTATGCATTGTACAAATACACCCAAGTCAGCATATTAGGTAGTCTATGGAAGCAGGTACGTCTTTGTCATAAATTGTTATCTAATTAGCTACCTAATAATATAGTGACCGCCGTATCATTAATTGACAAATTTATTTCTAAAATAATAATATTTAACTTGTCATTTTTATTGCATTTTATGTTTTTGATGCGATCTCTTTTTTTATTCTACCTATCCTATATTATAATCTGTCAATTAAATGGTAAAAAAGTATGCAATAATAACTAACGTTATAAATCTGTTTCAAGTTTTTTTTTATACGACGAGGAAGGCAAACGAGCAAGTGAGTCACCTGATGGTAAGTGATCACCACTGCCCATAGACACCCGGAACCCCGGAGGGTTTGCAGATGCGTTGCCAACCTAGAGAGCTAAGATGAAATGCCCTATGGTAAAATTTCAGTAACATAATAACCCATACTAATTTCATTAAGTTACTTGTCTTATCTCTTATTGAGTAAAATAACAGCATTTGAAAAAAGAATACTAAGTTCGATTCTAATATCGAGTTTTTTTAAACATGCATGTGCCTCGTGATTGGTGGCTTAAACATTAGTGAGAACAGCTGTAAGCCAATCATAATTAAGGAGTATTTTTTTTTAACAAAATTCCGTAACTGAGCACACGCTAATATCCTAGCTCTGCTCTGTGTGATCTGGGCCATGTTTTATAAATCTACAAGTTACAATTTACAAGCGGAAGTCTCATTCTGTCATCTTTTGTTAAGAATAGACTTCTGCTTGTAATTTGTAACTTGTAGCTTTGTAAAACACGGCCCTGCTAGTCTGTCTATGGTACGGAGATGCAAATAAAAATAAAACTAGTCAGCTGGTTGAGTTTTACTGTTAATGCAAAAATTGTAATTAGCTTTATTATCGGGTTTGTTTCGGTTAAATAGGTAAATGAAATTCTAAATGTGTACTACCGAAGAAATTATAATACCTAATGGCACAGAGTGAAGGAAAACATGCTGCCGGAAAACTTCATGAAATGGTGAATTGAAAAAAGTGTTACGTCTTTTTCGGATAATAGGTACCTATGTACTTTAAAATATTTCTTATTTTTACAACGAAGTCGTAGATAATGTATGCAACGGTACGTAACTGGTCATTATACACTCGTGTGATTTATTATAAAAACTCGCCCTTCGGACTCGTATTATAAACATAGACATTCATATAACTCAAACATATACCTAGGTATAGGTACCTTGGTTATGTTACAGTTGCCTAAAATACTAGTAAGTCATCCTCCTTTTCTTGTTTTCGGGTATTGGGCTGTGCATTCTCTGAACGTTATCTCTAATAATCACGATTATTAATTTAACGTACTAATGAAATTTCCTACTCACAACGTAGTTAAAGGGGACGTAATGTGCTATGAATAGCTTCGATAAATGGATGGTACGGCTGCTCGACTCTCCAGGGGCACTCCCGCGCCCCCAGAGAGTCGAGTACTGAGAGAGAGAGAGAGACACTATATACCTACACAATTTCCTTGTACTGTTTTATGGTGTTCAATAAAGGATTATTTATATTATATTGTGTCACCGAAAACCAGTTGACGCAGAGGGCGTACGAACACGAACTTTCATTACAATAAGGAAGCGTTTGGGGTAACACATATTACTATTACTATCAGTAGGCGATCCCCGTTGAAATGAAGTACAAAATTACGAAAAAGAGTGTATAGTATACCTGATAAGGGACTCGTAGCTGCAGGTGCGCGTCCTGCCCGTATTCGCCGTCGGGCAGCTGTATGCTGGGCGGCAGGCCGAGCCGCTCGGCCGCGGCGGCGGACCGCGCTCGCGTCTCCTGCTCCACCATCTCTTGGATACGCCCCACCATCGCCTGTATTCGTTGCTGCTTCTCCCATTCCCTGGAAAGTTAAATGACACTCTAAGTGACTGTAGAAGAGCGGTATAGCCGGTTTGAGACGACATTATTATTATGGCAGCATATATTTATAAGCAGCACTGTAGCCATATAGGTAAGTGGCTATAGCGCTGCTTTTTAGCTCTAAAAGAGTCTTTTACTCAACTATCTGTTGCTCACAACTAGCCTCCAAGGCTGCTGTGTTGAATATTTTAGCGATAAAACCCGACAATAGTAAAATGCGTACCTTATTAGAATTTCTATTTTGTCTGGTTTAAGCGACGCGACGGCGAAAACATTAAAAAAGCAGCTTACGTGTGTGTTAACTGGGTAATTTCGTAGCATTTTGGCAGCACTTGACAGTAAACAGACTTTTTTTTGGCTTTTGTTAAGACCATTTATACCTATTTTCGGTAAGAATTGAAACAATATTCTTGAGAGTTACTTTTGAAAACTTGTTACATCACAAATCTGTCAGTAACTTCTGCTAAGTGCTACTTAAATGCTACGAGATTACCGACTAACTGAGAGATTAACTATGTATATTTATTGTAATGTAGTGAACATAAATTGGCAACTTCAGATTTCAGGTCCATACGACTGATGGGTAATGTTGGCAATAGGTTAGATTATTTATTCCTTCAATACATAATTACATCATAAATTGTACAATATCAAATGAATTTATATTGAAATCGTCAAAAGTTTAAAAACAACATTAAATAAACATTTATTTACGTAATAAAAGCAATTGCTTGTAAATTTACAATGACATTAAATCCAAACTAAAACTAATTAAACTAAAACTTAAAACTAAATTAAATCTAAATAAGGCCCAAAAGGCTGGCAGCGTTGCCTCGCTGAATAGCGATGCTGATTCTTTGAGGGAGAAAACTGCCAGCCCTTTGGTCACAAGTTGTATAAAATAAAATAAAATTATAATAAAAAAATAATTTAATATGGCACTATTTTAAAAATTAAGAATAAAACAGGGATCGCCATGCTTATAAGAGTAACAAATGAAATAAAGAAACGAGGTCAATATTAATACATGTCAAAATAATATAAATATAAAAATATAAAATATAAAAATAAATTAATCAACAAAAGTATTTTTAATCGACGGCCAAATGTTTCGTCATTCTGTTAGTTTTTAAGATCAGAGGGTAGGTGCTCGCAATATTTGAGGCCGATAACTCGCGGGCTTTTCCCGCAATAAGTTGACCCAAGATGTTCCAAGCGTTTTTGTATCAGAATAATACAGGCCTGAACTCTGAAACTTAAGATAATTTACTTTCGAGCCTTTTGTATCAGATTAGTTATACACTATTATGTATTCTGTGATTATACAAACAAATTCACAGGCAAAAGCCATTGTTATCCAATTTTATCTTTCTTAATCTTTGACCATAGGTTCAAGGAGCCCTAGAGCCCTACTTATTGCGAAATAAGATAATAGGGTAAAACTCGTGGATTTAAACACATCCACACAACCTTCTTAGGGTAATTTTAAATCCTAAAATAATGTTGTATATTTCATAACTTTCATAAGAAAAGATGTTTCAAAAAAACAAACGTCTAACGAGTTAATTTAGCTGCATAATCACGAACCCTTCGTAATGTTTATGAAGTTGTGGTTTCGTCTAAAGGAGATATTAATGCAAGAGAAATCGACAAGCATGACTAAAGTACAGCCTTCTTGCATGGAATTCGGAATGTTTGATTAAATCTCCAGCAGCCGTGTGCATGTGCGCACGAGCGCGATACGTGCATGCGTCGTGTAGACGCTGTGCAAATAGTCTAGTCGCATGCGCAACGGATACGGCGATAATGTAGTTCAATTTTGTAATTAATCATTGATTAGTAGGTTAATTATGGTTTCTTGACTCTTAAAACATACATAAAAAGCTAGATTGACTTAGAATTACATATGAAATGAGATTGAGTGGTATAATAGAATAATAATGTATGATTTACCTCGGCGGGCCTTCAGCCATTATTGATTTCACAAAAACGTATGCATGCGGGTAGTTCGAACGTCGCGTGTCAGGTGAGAGCGACACCTGTCAGTTCAGTGTTGTCACAATGAAATTCATAAACATGTCATTCTATCTCTTGTTATTTAGGTTGTTTGTCAGTTTTATTTATGTTAATATCTCGGTACAAAACTAATAGGACATTTTGGAGTACAACTTTCGACGTTTTAATTGTTAATAGCTAAATTAAATACCTTGTTAAGTACTACACTAAAACTATCGATAACTCTAACGTAAACAATATTAAACAAACACAATATGTAGGTATTAGTACAGTCGAGATCTTCAATATCTGTACAGCCAACCGTTAAAAATATCTATAGGTAGGTACACAGACTTTATTGCCAGTCACTTAAGGTCCATGTTTAGATATTTATGAACGGTTGGCTGTACATATATTGGAGATCTCGACTGTACTAAGTTATTTCGCAGTTGGCAGATTAAAAGGCAACGCACAATGTACAAAAAGAGGTCTTCTGTGCTGTACTTATAGACTTACTAGCTGGTGCCCGCGACTTCGTCCGCGTAGATTTCGGTTATCGCTATCCCGCGGGAACTATAAATTTTTCCCGAATAAAAAGTAGCCTATGTTATTCCTCAATATTCAAACTACCTTTTCCCGAATTTCATCTAGATTGGTGCAGCGGTTTTTCCGTGAAGAGGTAACAAACAGACAGACAGAGAGACAGATTTATTTTCGCATTTATAATATAATATTAGTAGGATTAGGATATTAGAGTGTGTTAAGCCTGACAGAACCTCATCAGTATCGAGATTGCATCTTGGTTTTAAAATAAGTATCCAGTGTTAGCAGAGCCCTACTCCTAATGAAACTGTACGCAGTGGGGAGTGATTTTATATTGGTTACTGATACAAACAAACATGCATACATAAGTTGGTTATGTAACTATTATTCGTAAACCTGTAAAGCCTACTTATCTGAGATAGTTTTCCTTTTAAATTCATTACTTACTTGACTCTAACAAAAATGAGCACTTCAAAGCTAAATATTTCGCAACATTTCTGTGAGATTTTATTCTATCACTTTATCGGCTTAAGTAATAATAACAATAATTAAAAAAAGTTTATTGCCACAACTTAAAACTAGACAAACGTTAGTTCGATAGAAATAAAAAAGTTGGGACAATGGGTCCCCAGTTACAGCATGTGCTTGGCTTTGTTGCCCGGCGTTGGTTTTCAGCCTGGTCCCGTGAGGGTGGACGGTCGTAATATGTATATCCATGCAAAATTACAGCTTCCTAGTGACAATAGACTCTGAGCTAAGCCGCGAACAGACAATCAGACAGACAGACATGACGAAATTATAAGGGTTACGTTTTTGCCATTGTGACTACGGAACCCTAAAACGTAGAAATTAAATGGGCGCCCAAAAAGTAAGTAATGTGTCACATTTTTGACGTAATTGAATCCAAATCCTAACTAATATTATAAATGCGAAAGTAACTCTGTCTCTCTGTCACGGAAAAACCGCTGCACCAATCTAGATGAAATTTAGTAAGAAGATAGTTTGAATATTGAGGAATAACTCGGGCTACTTTTTATTTGGGAAAATTGTAGTTCCCGCGGGATAGCGATAACCGAAATGTACGCGGACGAAGTCGCGGGCAACAGCTAGTTTGGCTATAATTTCGTAATTCGATTTTCTTTTAAATCAGTTTTCTACTCCTCGTCGGCTTGTAGGTAGGTATGTACTAGACATCACTGTATAGGACTTACGTGGAATGGTGATGCCTGTGGTCGTGTCGCAGGCGCGGCCCCCCCGGCGCGCCGAGCCGCTCCATGCCCGCGCACCCCGGTACTTGCACCGAGAGCATCTGCAAATCACAACACACTGCTCTCACTTATGTGGTCCGCCTCACTATTAACCTACAATCTATTCGCAGAAGGCTTATAGCTCGGGATCGGGACAAACATGACATGTCTACGATAGTCGTTGCCAAATATGGTGCTCCAGCTGCATAGAATAGATACCTCGTGAGAAATTAGCTCAGTCAGTGTCAGTATCCGGCTATAGATGAGCAGCACTAACGACAACAATCGTGATTCGTGTGTACACAATGGAGATCGTTTCCCCAGTTTCAGGTAGCTTTCCCACTAGTGCTGTCCGCTGTGAGAATCTGAACTAGGTCAGATGTAAGTTGATAAAGAAAAAAATAAATCATTGGAATATACAATAATAAATAACATAATATCTTAATATACATATAATATTCTATACAAAGTGCGTTTTGATGAACCGCCAAGAATTCAGCCAGGGGTTGAGTACCCTTGTAAAGTATTTATTTGAAAATGATTTTTTGGAAAAGGAATTTTTCATTGTTTTTGTTTTCAAATATTGCTCACTTAGACTTACTCAACCCCTGGCTGAATTCTCTGTATATGGAATAGCTACATTCTATATATAAATGTGGGACAGGCGCTGGCTGAAAAATCACCATTGCAAACCCCTCAGCTGGCAGTTTTTTGTTTTTTTTTTTACTATAAACTGACCAGCTTCAGTTTCAAGGGACTGCAGGTTTGAGTATTTGATATTAATTTCAGCTTTCTACCACCAAGCGTTCCAGAGAAAAAGGGTTCTTATAGTATAAGGGTTCAGTTTTTCCTTTTGATGTAGGTACGGAACCCTAAAAAAGATGCAATGTTGTCATTTTATGGCAAAAGTGTCATGCCTATATATGTATACCTAAATCTAAATGATGTGATTTGACGAGGCTATTTTCAAAGCGCCAAAACGTTCAACGTACCTACGTGTAGAATAACTTGTACTTAGCACGTTGAAGGGTGGTTGTGGAGCTTTGTAAATGTGCCCGTAGGGAGTTTCGAAACGCGTCAGCGTATATAGCGTAGTGGTGGTGAAGGTGGTGATTGTTGATTGGTGTCGTGTGGCAGTATAAGCGGAGGTGTTGCATGGAAACATACATTTTTTGCGTAGACGTAGCTATCTTACAGGTGTGGTCGCGGCCGCGGGTGAGCTAATGATTTTTTTTAACCCCCGACGAAAAAGAGGGGTCTTATAAGTTTGACCTGTGTATCTGTCTGTGGCATCATAGCTCTCAAACGGATGGACCGATTTCGATGCGGTTGTTTTAATCGAGATGGTTCTTAGCTAAGTTTCATTAAAATCGGTTCACCCATATTTGAAATATTGAACATTGAAATTACAATGTCGGGGGTTTTCAACTTTTCTAAGTTGGTTAGGTTAGGTTATTCTATTTAGTTAATTTACATAGATACTGATTATTTTTGTTATTATGGCATAATTTATGCTATTTCGGAGCAATTATTTGTGAAAATATTCACCTAATCAAAAAAAAAATTTAGAAACCTTAAAGTTAAAGTGTTTTTGGGTAGGTAGGGTAGGTAAAGTAATCTATGCAACTCCACATAATTAGGCCTTAAAACACACGTGTGATTTCCTATTATGAAACTCAGCTTCGCCTCGTTTCATAACACACTCGTGTTTTAAGGACCCCCATTATGTAGCAGTTGCATAAACTACTATTATCTACACACACATCATAAGTCCTCAATAAAGCGTTCAGAAACCGTAGAAAAAGACCAGCATTTCAGCACGTCGTCGACTGCTCGCCGCCAACCCCCGCCAACCACCACCAGCAGTAAAGTAATAGTCATTCGATGTCGTAATGACTTTTCGATATCGAATTCGATGTTTCAAATTTGAAAACCAACGTACCTACCTAATTTACAATCATAGTGAAATAAAACGCATCACTCACGTATTATAAGTAAATAATAATGTGATAATTTAAAAATTTACGAAACGTGAGGTCGGTAGGCAGGTATGTTTATCTACACACATATCATAAGTCCTCTATAATGTACACGGGTAGGTAGGTACACGGTTGGTAGAGCTTTTTGTTTCTAATTCTATAATTTTCTGAGTATATAATTTAGCTTGTACAAAAAGGAGTGGATTACTTGGGATTTTGGTGCTTTATTGAATGTAACTTAGGCAATTATTTAATTAATAATACCTAGTACTAAAGCAAATTCGTGCCTAAGCTAGAACATTGGCTTTTCAAGTACTGTAAGTAATGTACCTACCTACTCAAATGAAATTATCCTGGCTAAATTTTTTCATGGTAGGTAAATAATTAGGAATTTAAGTCTGTTAAACTTTTGTGTTATAGCTTGGCTATGACAACCTTGCCTAGTGTAAATAAGGAAATTGGTAATTTACAAGATTGATATTTTGTATTTCCTCCAGGGGATCTTCTTACGTTTCTCATGCGTGCTTGAGGGATACGTATTGCGCCATTCTGACACTAACGCATGTTTAGGTCTCGAAGCGTAACTATAGCGGGATTTCGATTTCTTAAGCTCCTTCTAAGTTCCTCCAAGCATGCTCGATCATGTTGTGGTCCTGGCTTCTTGCTGGCCACTCCATGGGATTGATGCCAACGTCTTCAAAATACTCAATTACAATTCCAACTGTATGTGGCCTGGCATTGTCATGGACAAATTTGATTTTTCATCAAAATTTATTCAAAATGCGGTAACATGCTCATAAAGAACTACCTACTTTTACTTATTTTGCAGCAGTTGAATACCGTTCTCTATCGCACTCTGAAGAGATGCCAGCCCAAACCATTACAGAGCCCCCCCTCCCCCAACGTCACTTTCTCCTCGAAATAAGCTAGAATAAAACGTTCTTCTGGCCGTCTGTAAACTCTTCACCTCCCGTCATTTGTATTACAGTGTAAACATGAATACGCATATTATACAGCATGAATCTTGATTCATCTGAGAACATCAGGCTTGCCCTTTCTTCGTCTCTCCATTCTGCAAGCTCGTGGGCATATCGGCTATTTGTGGGTCAGTGTGGCGTCAAATTGCTCTCATGGATTCTCCGCCCTGTAGTCCACTCGCTTACGTCGTTATCACGGGCTTCTTGAAGTTGGTTTGACACTTCAAGTGCCGTAATAGTGGGAGTTGTACGACCCTAAATTCGTAGGAAAACCGCAAATCGATGTACATACCTACAGGATAGGGTACACGTAGGTATACCTACTTGAGATCAAAACAGTTTTTTTCATTTTGCTGTCTTGAGGTTAGAAATGAGGGTAATACGTATCATTTGAGGTATATTTTATGAGAAATAATTTAACCGTATCGTATCTGCAGGAGCCCAAACTTGGTGTTTCGAAAATTATTTTTGTTGTAATTTAAAACACTTGTTTTCAGCCACTTGGCTGAAATGTATTGATGCGGTAAATTTTTATAATCGTCTCCAAAAGCCCTTTCATTTGATACCACACACGATAGGTTTCGGAGCAAAAAATTATTTTTTTTCATACAAAAAAAAGATCGCCATAACTCCTCTCCTAAGGGATTTTTTTTGGTGTTTGGGTGAAAAAAAAAACTGTTTTGACCTCAAGTATACGTGTACCAAACGGCTATCCCGTAGGTACATCGATTGCGGTTTTTTTATGCGTACAACTACCACTATAAGTCGCCGATTTCAAAGCAATAAAGCGATCTTCTTGAGCAGTTGTGATCTCGTTCGCGCGTTCTGCTAGCCGGTCCCTGGTCTTCTTATATTAGTCAACCCAGTTTTTTTTAACTTTGGACGACTCGTTGCACAGTGGAGAGTGGTATATACCTAATCTATTATTGTTCTTGTTGAACTTCGCTGACTTCTGCCTCTTCTAACACTGTGACGATACGTGTAAGTACTTACTTGTAAGTTCATCTGGTGTTAGCGACATGATAATAATTAAATTATGATCGCGGAAGAGAAAAACTATCGCCTTTTATTATTTTCTTTTGACAAGCCGAAACAAAAGCAAACAAGCAAGATTAAGTAGAACAGCCGTAATTTGAAATTATTTTCAAATTTGACTTCAATCATTTGCAGTTTTATTCAACAAGTTATTAAAATTCCCGTTCACGGCGATTTAAGCCAATTTTTTTACCTTTAGGTTAAGTTTTAATACGTTTTTCTTTGTTTTTATGTTGATGTTATTTAATAAATTCACCGTTTTTAAAAATTCCCTATACCTAACATACCTACTGTTGATTCATGGATGCAACTTCTATAATTTATAGGTTAGAGTTATTTTCCATTGACCTGTTTTCTTAGCCCACGAGTATAGTAGGTACCTAGTTAGAGTGAGATGTAAATAGTGCTTCAACAATGCTTTCTCGATTTAACACATAGGGCCATTGTTTAGAAGTAGGTATATGTAGGTATATTAATATGATCTAGTCTAATGTTTCCAATCTCAAGTATAGGTAACAGGTAGTCAAATCAATACGTTACGTCAAATAGGTACCTACCTACCTAGATATTTGAATGAGATAAAGTGTGACTGTGTTATTATTCTAAAAGTGTGTCCTGGAACTTTCACGTAAGATTGTTCCACAAAATGATGTCAATGCAGATGTTTTATTAGAATTTCGATTTTGATAAATTGTGGGCACATAGGTATTGTCTTGTCAAGATAAGTAGTCACCATGGTTGTCAACATATTTTGTCTTTAACTATGCAAACGACTTGTTTGTAGGAACATTAGGTACAGTGGATAACAATGAACATGTAGGTGTAGTAATATATGACATTATCTGGTATGATTCCATTTTGTTCTACTTTTACCAGACAACAGCATAAGGATTGTGGCTATGTTATTTAAAAATAATTGGTTTAGAATTTACTTACTTTGTGGTCTAAACGTAGGTAGGTACTTTAATTATTGATTTGGCATTTGGCAGGTCTGTCTTTTCAGTCAAATTATAGGTTGTAGGTAAAAGTATAACTTTAATACTTAATAGGTACCATTTTTTATTTAAGCTGAGGAATGTAGAGGCTCATAACAAGTGGCCTGATCCGCCTGATACCTATAGCTTGATTTGACTAATAAATGACAATGTGCATAGGTATTTATGATAAGTATTTATTTAGATAACGGCTAAGAATACTGTATAGTACCTATAACTACCAAGTTCATAATTAATAGTAGGTAATAAGATAAAATCACCCGAGTAAATTGTACAGACCTATGTTGCTTTTGATAAACATATTTGTTAGACTGGTGCTGGTGCACATATCAGCAGACTTGTCACGACTTTGGCGAGAGGTGATTACGGAATTGTCTGTCATGAAAATTTATTTAAATTCACACAAACATCGTCTGGGTGTGACGTTGCTATCTATCGGCGCGCCTCTTATCACTTGGCATGCTCCCGCCGTCTCGCGCCGCGCGCCGACCGAGCCGCCGACTGCTGGGCCGCCTCGGGCCTCACTTCACTCGCTTCCACTACAAATCAAACACTCGAATATTCTCTCTCACCTACATTCATTTACTAACATTATTGATTCAGTGTTATCCCTACAAAATCACCGGTTGACAGTAGACCTGCCACCACTGCTAACTAACGCAAAAGCATACTTTATGTTTACAACGTATTCTAGCTGGCATTGAAGCTTATGTGTGCATACTATTTATGTTTCGTATTAATGTTGCTCTACTCACTATTTGAAACGTTGTCGTCCACAATTCTTGTAGGTTTTTCACCTGCGGATGACAGTTAGTGATGTGCTAGTATCCAATGATTAACGATGACACGCCGTGGAGTCAAATCGAATCGATCACTCGATTTTGTACGCTTGCTGAGGATAAATCCACACTGCCACTGACATTTAAGAATTTGTATTCTTCGAGGGCTTCAACATTGACTTCAAACAAAACAATCACAGGGCACTAGACGGAGACTACAACACCCGTAAGCGCTTTAGCAATAATTAACTATCATTCACTAATAAATAAAATATATGTTTTAAAATGCAATAACACTATAAAAATAAATTACTTTTAAAATAAGAATAACATGTAAATTCCACTATCGCGTATTTTGTCTTATAGTTGTTTTTCATATTGGCAGGAAGACGCCTGCCATCGAGCGAGTCTTGTTATTCAATGACGCGGACGCGGCGCGGTGTTCGCAGTCGCGTAGCGGGGCGAGAACGGGCGGGCGGCGCGGCGGCGGTGCACCGGCTGCCGCCGATGTCGTCGCACACTAGCGCACTCAGTTGTGTGTCACGTCGACCCCGACACACAACGTAGCGGCTATGTCTAGCTGCGTGTGTGTGCGCGCCCGCTCATACTAAACAACTTATGTGTGCTGTTCATAGGTAAGTGTGCATAACGTTCGTATGAGAACGTACATATGATTAGGCACACATGTAAAAGAAGCTCGATTGCTGCTACCGCGCCGCGCTATCGTTTGTATGGGTACCTATATATGTAAGTATAAGCCAGCGTTGCGATGACGCGTTTGTCGGCTTGCGAGACGAGACGAGACGGTTGGCATTGCTCAATGATCGAGGTAATCGTAAGAGTCGTAACAAAATCGAAGTAGCTACCTACCTACCTAACTACGTACATAACAGACAAGCTCATATTGTTATTTCTATCTATCTTTCAAATAGGTATATAGGGCCTGACTTTTCTGGGTACCTAGGTAAGGTAAGCTACTATCAAGTTACTAGGTAAGTGGCAATAATCGATACGCAAATCATAAGTAGGCATAAAGCTAGGTACCTACCTATGTCCAATTGGCTCTATAATTTACAGTACCTTCCCTTACGTACACCTATCACCTTCAGCAGGATAACAGAGGCTTCCCAGGCATAGTAAAATAATTAGGTAGGTACTTAATGAATGTTTGGGTTAATTTAAAATCAAAGTAGGTACATAAGTAGCTTTATTTCTTAACAAAACAATAATAGAATTCTGTTGGAAATAGGCCAATTACAAAAGGTAAGTACTTACATAGTTTTGAAAAAATCTTACAAAATAACAAATACAAAAAATTACAATGTACTTAATACGTAGGTATTGATTGTATGAAAATGAATTAAGTATATTATGAAGTTTACTATTTAGTAGGCACCTAGGTAGGTACGCTGACTGTACTTACCTATTTAGAATTTAAAAGCAATTTTTGAATCGAAATTGAATGGTAGGTAATTATGGAAGCTAAGTAGATTAGGTTTACCTAAATAAATTCCAAGATGGAGCGACGACCTGGTAAAGATCGCGGGATCGCGGTGGATGCGGAAAGCACAAGACCGGTCTGAGTGGAGAGCCTTGGGGGAGGCCTATGTCCAGCAGTGGACGTCTTTAGGCTGACATGATGATGATGAAATAGGTACCTACCTACCTAAATACCGAGTAAGAAAAGATCATGGAAATATATCTGCAAGATACCTATACCTAGTCATGGGCCATTATACATATTTATACCAAGATATCAAGCAAGCAAGCATGCAAGCAAAATCACCTAAGTTCTTCTATGCCAAATTTGAAGAGTCTAGTAATTATAATTCATAGGATGCCGTTGAACTAAATACATAAATCCCGTTTTTTCCTTATCCCGTGGGAATTTCCAAAATTCCGAAGATGCAAGCAAGCTAACTATACCGTGTGACATATCATAATAAAAGAGCTCGTTGTAGACCGTCACAAATTCCGATTTTTCCCGTTCCCCTGAGAATTTTGGAAAGAGTTCTCTCAATGCTCCTCTACACTCTCCAAGCAACCTGCATGCCGAACTTCAGCTTTCTACAACCACTAAAACGAAAAAAATCCGTTTTTTCCCGTTCCCATGGGAATTTTGGGAAATTATCTCTTATGGCTTCTCTACACTCTCCAAGCAACCTACATGCCAAATTTCAGCTTTCTACGGAGTAAAACGAAAACTCCCGTTTTTTCCCGTTCCCGTGAGAATTTTGGAAAGTCCTGTCTTAGTGCTCCTCCACACTCCCTAAGCAACGTACATGCCGAATTTCAGCTTTCTACGGCCAGTAAAACGAAAAATCGCGTTTTTTCCCGTTCCCGTGGGAATTTCAGAAAATCCTTGAAAATTGTTTTTTACTTTTATAACCTATTTTTATGCAAAATTAGAAGAGTCTAGTTATTATAGTTACTGAGATAGGGTCACTCGGAATCGAATATATAGATCCCGTTTTTTTCCGTTCCCGTGGGAATTTCCGAAAATGCTTAAGGCCGTTTTTTACTATTATAATCACCTACTTTTATGCCAAATTTGAAGAGTCTAGTAATTATAGTTCATAGGATTTCGTTGAACTGAATATATAAATCCCGTTATTTCCCGTTCCCGTGAAAATTTCCGAAAATCCTTTAAACCGTTTTTTACTATTATAATCACCTACTTCTATGCCAAATTTGAAGTCTAGTAATTATAGTTCATAGAATTTCGCTAAACTGAATACATAAATGCCGTTTTTTCCTTATTCCGTGGGAATTTCCAAAAATTCTGAAATCGGTGTTTTCGTAATGTGATACCCTACTTGTGTGTCAAATTTGAAGAGTCTAGTTATTATAGTTACTGAGATAGGGTCACTCGGAATCGAATACATAAATCCCGTTTTTTCCCGTTCCCGTGGGAATTTATGAAAATCCTTGATATTTTTTTTTACTATTATAATCACCTACTTCTATGCCAAATTTGAAGAGTCTAGTAATTATTGTTCTTAGGATTTCGTTGAACTAAATATATAATCGTCCAATCGTGGTGTAGGGGAAAAGCATACGACCCGGAGTGTCGAGGATCCGGGTTCGATTCCCGGGGATGGCATTTTTCTGGTTTTTTTCTCTATATTCATGTTTCAGTGAGTTTATAAAAATTTTAATTAAATATATAAATCCCGTTTTTTCCCGTTCCCGTGGGAATTTCCGAAAATCCTTAAAACTGTTTTTTACTATTATAATCACCTACTTCTATGCCAAATTTGAAGAGTCTAGCTATTATAGTTACTGAGATAGGGTCACTCGGAATCGAATATATAAGTCCTTTTCCTATTTCTTTTTTTTGTCTTTTTATTTTTCTTTATAATCAGATTGTCTTAAGCTTATCGTATCTACTTTAAAATACTATGTATTTTGGTGGGCGGAATGTTCAATGTTGCCTTATTGTTTATCGATGGTTTGTTCATTGCTCCATTATTTTATTTTATTTATTGTGGCTACACTGTGTCCCTTCTGATGCATTTCCGCTCCCCACTCCTTTTCGTGTTTATTTAAACAGCTGTTTGATCAGCTGACGATTCATTCGCGCCAATATTCCTAAATTTGAAAATTATAACAGTTACGCTGCCCGTCACCGGACTTTTTCTGGTTTTCCACGAAACTATTGTTTATTTAATAAGTTTAGAATCAGTGCTGCTGCTGAAACCTCACCCCCTTCGTGCCGTTCTGCAATAATCAAGGGCTAAGTACAGCGCTTTACGGTAAGATTTCGACAGTAAATCGAGGTGAACTGTGCCCTAAGCACGACTTGTCGAATCCTGCGTCACGTAAAATCGAATAGTAAACTATAACGAGTTTGTATGACGTTTGGAACAGCGCCCGCCCGTGAGCGTATTTGGACTATTTGGAACTAAATTTTAGTATGACAATTCTCGATCTCGATACGATAACCGTAACGTAACGCAGGATTCGACAAGTCGTGCTTAGGGCACTGAAGAACTTGAACCGAGAGCCGCCCGTTCTGACACCCGCGATGCCGCTTTACAGCAACGACTGGCCACAGGTGAGAGCTTTCAGCATTCGCTATATTTTCTTTCGCGTTTAGATTACTTATTTTAATACGACAGCACTATTCTCGCCCCCACAAACCCATTCTTCTCCTGTACGATAAACCTTTGTCGCTTTCAAGCTCTTTTCCTATACAGTCCACTTCCTTTGTCGCACATTTTTTGTGCTCAAATATCAACGGGCTCCCGGATTCTGGTTCGTACTTATACTCAAGATATCAACGAGCTCTCATGTTTTTGATTTGAACTTGGCAACCCCCCCCCCGAAATTTTAATTTCAAAATGTTATATCTCAAAAACGGCTTAACCGATTTTGATCAAACATGTCTAAGGACCATTGTTAGATAACCTGTTTTCAAATAAAAAACCTTTTAACAAAAATTAAAACCGCCTTCAAAAAAAACCTCAGGAAAAACCATAAAATAATACGAACGTTGATATCAACTCCTACTGCGTCCTTTGCTCTAGGAACCCTAGTGCTTTATAGTTATAACCCAATACCCGGGCCGGCTCGCAATTAGGTAGGTACGTTGTTCGTTGATTTCTGGGTTTCCCGCACATTAGGTAAGTACGCGTTTCTCAATCAAGCTATGTGGCTGAGTCATATACTTACACACAATAAGAAACATAAGTTGGCTTTGCTGTGGACATAAAGTTAACGACTTGAATTCAGCAAACTTAAGATTATTGAAATGAAGTACCTAATAGTTGGCCAGGCCTACATATGGATATAAAAACATTGGCTAGGTATTAACTCTTAACCTTTGTCATGTCCTCTGAAGAGACGAGAAAAGAATGTGGGTAAAGGCAATTGATGGAAGGTATACTCACGGGGTAGGCGGCGGCGGCCGCGGCGGCAGCAGCAGCGCGCCGGCGACGGAAGTGCGGCCGGGCCAGCGCGCCAGCAGCCGCGCACACGACCACCACGCCGCCAACGCATGCGCCCGCCCACCACCACTCTGGAAGCAACATTTTTATGCCTTATAACAAGAGGGTTAATGGGACCCTTGAATTTCATGATTATGAGATAAAGATCTTATAATCATGAAATTCAAGGGTCCAATTAAACTACTTATTTCTGATAGAGCACATGGCACATGCTCCAAAGGACATCTTAAATCTGTCTACTCAGTGTCAACGAAAAAGTACTTTACCTACACACATAACGTAAGTCCTCTATTATGCGTTCAGAAACCGTAGGTAATGACCATCATTACGACAGTCAATTTTCGTCTTCTTCATCATCATCATCATCACCAGCCTTTTTTACGTCCCATTGCTGGGCACAGGCCTCCTCTCAGAATGAGAGGGCTTGGGCTATAAGTTCCCACGCGGGCCCAGTGCGGATTGGGAACTTCACACACATCGTTGAATTGCTTCGCAGATGTGTGCAGGTTTCCTCACGATGTTTTCCTTCACCGAAAAGCTCATGATAAATTACAAATGTAATTCCGCACATAAATTCCGAAAAACTCAGAGGTGCGAGCAGGGATTTGAACCCACGACACTCTGCTTGAGAGGCCATAGGTCAAACCACTAGGCTATCACGGCTTTCGTCTTCTTAAATCAATACAATTTAAAAACAGGCCTCAATAAAAAAAATAGTCGATACGAAACGTCAGCCCCCCCGACTACGAAATGCAAAATTCGAACTTCGTGTCGTGCCGTCCCTCTCAAGCTAATATTATTTAACGAGAGAGTGAGTGGGACGATAGGATACGAACTTCGATTTTCGAACTTCGTGGTATGGGGGCAGCTCGATATGTTTGTCTATGATTTAAAAAAAAACAGCCAAATTCATGACAGGTTGATTATGCCTTCGGCTTCTGAACCCATCTTAAAGTAGGTACTTATAGTATATGTGTGTAGATAAAGTAATGTATGCAACTCTAGATAATTAGGCCTTAAAACACTCGTGTGGTTCTATTTAATTTATGAAACACTCCTGTTTTATGGAGCCTCATTATGTAACAGTTACATTTATAAACTACTAAGTATAGTCGACTGAGTGAGCTTAATATAATTTTAACGATTTAGGTAAACAATTCTTGTTTTATTTATGGAAACTTAAAGAGGTTTAACGTTGAATTAGAGCAAAAGGTCGCTGCAGAAGATGTGCTAAATATAAATACGTATAAGTAGGTACGATAGAATATAACGATTTACTTAATGCGGAATATTTCGAAGGGAGCTGAGAAGTAGCAAGAGAACAAATTCAGTTGACCTGCCACATGAGATTTAGTAACGTTTCCCTTGATTCAATCAACATGACCTTGTGGCTCGGCCTGGTTGGACCTAGATTAGCTGCCGTCTGAGGTCAGGACCATACATTACAAATTCAATTCCACCATTTCCTAATTTTCAAGGCACGTAATGATAATGGATGCAATGGGCGGATAGCAACGAGACGGGCGCGAGTAAGTACACAGTGGGAGTTTGTAAACATCCACATCGTGGAATTAGAATATTTAACCTATTTCTGCTATTAGTCAGTGCTGTAGGTACTATGGTAAAACAATATTGTGCCGGGAGTAAGAATCTCGTGATCAAAAACAAAATTTTACTGCTTAAATCACTTAAGTATTAAATTAATTTCTCATTCGTACCTACATATTGTTCGTGAAAGAAAGTATTTAATACTTTTGTCTGCACTGCGTTGACAAACATATAAGTAGATATATAATACATTATTTATTTGTTGCATAAAGCGCTACATTTATGAGATAAAACTAAGTACTATGATGAAGTCCGTTGTAGACTCCTCTCTTACGGTTACCAGTTGTAAATCGTTGCAAAGAATACATCTGTGGAGGTGTAGAAGGCAAGTGTGTTAGACAATTGTATTTTTATTTAGATCGAATGCAAACTTTATGTAAAACGGGACAGAAGGAAATAACATAACATTAACATTACACGTGTAGGAGTCATTCAACTCTATCGCTTATTTGAGTTGCTAAGAACGTAGGTTTAACGTAGTCATTCCTATATAATGAAAAAGTTGTTGCGTTGCGAGACAGCAATGTTTAATTATGTGTTTAAATATAAAAATCATTTTTAGGGTTCCGTAGTCAACAAGGAACCCTTATAGTTTCGTCATGTCCGTCTGTCTGTCTGTCTGAGGCTTAGCTCAGAGACTATTAGTACTAGAAAACTGTAATTTTGCATAGATAGGTATACGAGGGCTGTTTGATAAGTACCCGTTTTCTAAATATATTAATATCACTGGCCGCAAATAAGTATACCAACTTTTTAAGCCATTTTTCAGAGGCGGGAAAATTAAAAAAAAAATGGCATTCTTTTTTTTTTTCTCATTTGACAACGATTCAGTGAAGGCGTGAACTTAAAATTGTTAAAATGGAGAAAGAACAGTATCGGTCTGTAATTGGATTCTTATTTTTGGAAGGAAAAACATGTGATGAAATAAAAGTAAGAATGCAAGCGGTTTACCATGAATGTGCTCCTTCTATGACAACCGTCAGATATTGGTATAACGAGTTTAAGCGGGGGAGAACAACCGTCTTTGATGAGGATCGCCCAGGCCGGCCAGTTGAGGTGACTACAGACGATATGGTTAAGAAAATTGAAAATATCGTTTTAGCCGACCGCCGAATTAAACTTCGAGAAATCGTTAATGCTGTAAACGTTCAATCGAGAGGGTACAACACATATTAGAAGAAAAATTGGGTATGAAGAAAGTATCGGCGAGGTGGGTGCCGCGTTTACTCACGGAGGAGCAAAAACGGAACCGACTGACTACTTCGGAGCAGTGTTTGGCCGTGTTCAAACGTAACCCGAAGGAGTTTCTGCGTCGTTTCGTGACCGTGGACGAAACGTGGGTCCACCACTATGCCCCGGAAATGAAAGAGCAGTCGAAGCAGTGGATTTTGCCGGGTGAACCTGCTCCAAAGAAAGCAAAAACCGTCCCATTGGCTGGAGAGGTCATGGCGACCGTTTTTTGGGATTCGCAGGGTATTATACATATTGATCATTTAGAAAAGGGAAAAACAATAACAGGGCAGTGCTATGCCAATTTATTGGATGAATTTGACGCCGTGTTGAAGGACAAACGACCCCATTTAAAAAAGAAAAAAGTACTGTTTCATCACGACAACGCCCCGGCTCATTCGTCCAGAGTTGTGACGGCTAAATTAGCACAGTTACGCTACGAACTATTGTCTCATCCCCCGTATTCTCCAGATTTGGCCCCATGCGATTTCTTATTGTTTCCCAACCAAAAAAATGGCTCGGTGGCAAGCGATTTGGATCAAATGACGAAGTCATTGCCGCCACAGAGGCCTATTTTAATGACTTTCCAAAATCATACTTTTTGGATGGTTTATTGAAGTTTGAGTATAGGTGGAACAAATGTATAGAGTTAAAAGGTGACTACGTAGAAAAATAAATGCATATATACAAAAAAAAAAATGTTTTTTTTTTCCATAAACGGGTACTTATCAAACAGCCCTCGTACATATTAATTAGGGCGAAAAAGTGCTGGGATAAAATATTTAAAAAAATTTTTTTGGGGTACCTACCTTCCCTACACGTAAAGTTGGGATGATTTTTTTATTTCTCGCCTACCCCATAGTGTGGGGTATCGTAGGATAGGTATTTAAAAAATATTGAAGGTGTCCGACACGCTCTTGGCCGGTTTTTTATTTCAAAGACCAAATGTGAATCAAAGAGATTTTGTCCTGAACAATAATATTGTCGATTAGTGGAATAAAATAGCGAGTGCTGTTTATTTTATGAATTTTTAGCTAGTTTGATTCCCGGTTTAGGTAACCAGGTCGAGAAATCTGTGAATGCAGTTTAGTTTCTTTTTCAAAATAAAAGAATGTTTCATTTAATTAAAATAATCTATCTTAAAGATTTCATTCCAGGGCCCACATTTTTTTTCCACTTGTAGGTATAATGCCAGAGACCAATATAAAAAGACCCCAGACTGCGTACATTTTGCTTAGAAGCAGGGCTCTGCTAACACTGGACAACTTAAAACATTCGGCAAAAGAGGGAAAAATCTTCGAGACTCGATTCCTGTGATAGACGAACTATTTACGTACCTACCTACAAATTTGTACGTAACCCTCGGTGCGCAAGTCCGTCTCGCCCTTGGCCGGTTATTTTAAAGTATCAACTGGATAAATTGCTCATCTACAATACTAGTTGTTTAATAGGTACCTACTTACCTATAGAAACTGAAACAAACAAATCAGACCACCAATATCAGCTTTAAGATCAAAGACAGATAGAAACGGTTTTATCGAGTCCATGAGATTAAAATTTTGTAAGTTACGTATTACGTAAACATCCAGTTGTATTATCACAGTAAAATAATTCAATATTCTGTATCTCCCAAGGCAAATTCCTGCGTGCATATGTAAGTACATTGAATGCCACATAATGTGTTGGTTTGTATATTTTGGTCCAGAGTGCATTATTTCTATTTTTATAAAGGAGTTTGTTTGCGTGGTCGCGCTAATTTTAGCGAACCTTAATCAGAATATCTCACTCCGCACGCCGGCGACCCGGCCGCTCGCTGGCCGCAGTGCCACCGCCTTCTCTACGCTACGGAATATCTTTCATTCCCGTCAAACGTTACGCGTAACGTCTTAACGATCTTGAAGAACGTGTATTTGTAAAGAAGTACAATTATCATATGCATCGTTAATGACTCTTGTACATACGTTTATCTCTACTGCTCTATACTCCTCAATGAACAACATAAACATTAAAACACAAGCACGGGACTAGTAAAAATATTCATGATTACTATTGGATGTAATAGAATGGGAACTATTTTTCCTTATAGGTACGTCGAAGTATCTTTCTTATATAGTGGGTTCTCTCCTTGTGGAGGTCGGCGATCCCCGATTATCAAGGCAATCTATGAGTACTATGTTCTACGAATTTCATTACTATTCCATACAGTACAAACAAGAAAAAAAAACTGGACGTAGGTTCAGATAACATATCACTGTTGTGTTAGTATCTTCAAAATTACGCATGCATCACAATAGAGTATTATGAATTACCAATGGCTAGCAGCCAACCAGGATAGGTTACCAATGTATCATTTAGAACCTATGTACAGCACACTATCTAAATAAAAATGTCTCATTGTAAGCGACAATGCAAGATACATATCTGCCCATACTATAAGTGATGTACGAATATTTAGTTCGTAATTTATTCTTGGTTGTTGTGCCGATTGAGAGCGGCGTTAGTCATTCACGCAGAGTGCGGATGCCGCAGGCGTAACAGAACGTCCCTTATGCAGCAATCGAGAGCTGCCGATGGAGGCCCAAACAAACTGCATGTGGTCGCCCGTACTCGACAAAAATTCGACATCGTTCGCCCAAGAATGCACAGTGACGCTATTTTTAGTGTGTGCGAGGAGCGCGGGGGCGGCGGCGACGTCTGGTGTCGGTCTGCCGGGGCCTGTCGCCGATCACCAAAATAGCTTCTCCAGCTGGCGGTACCTGGCCACGTGGCAGCGCCGCTCACGAGCTGCTACCTGCCCTGGGCCCTCAGTGCCTCAGAAGGCCCATGCGCGCTCTAGGTCGCTTTGAATTATTTCCTATGCCCCTCGTTCGGTTCTTGATTTCACAGGAAAGTCAGCCAGTACCAATTCCCAATTCCAAGCCCTCTCATTTTGAGAGGAGGACTACTGTGCCCTGCAGTGGGACGTAAAAAAGCCTGGTGGTGGTGATCTATCTTTACGTCAGTAATGCTGAAACCCGTGCATTACAAGCATAGATAGACGGACCTACAAACCTAGAATCCTCTAGGCTGATACTAACGGCTATTTAGTTAGCAGTTTGATACACAAGCTAGAGTTGACTGCGATGCGCCACACAGACTATACGCAACTGTCTCGTGCGAGAATTTAAACAGGGACCTCCACTTGGCAGGGAGTTACGCCAATTGCGTCAATTGTGTCGTAAAACTAAAGCAGTTATTGAGACGTTTGGTGCGAGGTACAATTTTAATTAGGTATAACAATAAAGCAGTTATTTAAATTGTGAAAACCTCAATTAGCATATCACAAAAGCGTTTCATGTTTATATATACCTATACAAAAAGAGAAACACCTCAGGGAATTTATGGAAAAGCAAGAAATCGGCAATTTATCATGTTTTTGCTCATCATGCTCATGCATGCATGCTTTACAGCTTCAGTTAATGAATACATATTTGTTCACATTTGATAAGCCTGTTTTTGACATTTGTTTTTGTTTGTTTTTGAAATTTCTATGCCTTGTAATAAATAACTGTAATAATATAATAAACAAGGCTGACGGGTGACTGACGACGATAGTGATAATAGGCTTAGTTTATTAATAGAGAGTTTCGTCAGTTAATGAAATTATACATTTCGCAAAAATTACATGTACCATGCAGCTTTGGACGATCAAATCAATTTGGCAGGCACACTTTGCGTAGCACGTGCGAACCTCAAAGAAATGTAACTACAAAACATGTTTTTATCATGTTATCGGAACTTCACATAGATTGGAGAAGTACAGATAAATAAGAACAGAAATAAAAGGTGCATGATATGATAATGTTATGTATCAGGAAAAGTATCTGAAAGGTTATCTGTAGAGAGTTAGTTATGGTGATGATAGTAAACTATCTGACTGGACGGACCTAACTCCGGATGGATCTAGTCCATTTGATTACAATTCTAGTTATAATTAAGTAGGTACCTCATCTCATCGTAGTACGCTTTCTACAAGAATAAAATTTATCTTTCTTAATCTTAATTATCGTTTATGTCGCATCAGCTGTCCGATTTACAAAAATGCGATCGCAACAATATAAGCGACTTTGTGATAAGAGGGTGGGGGGGGGGGGGTCGCTGGTGGGGGGCCGTCGTCTGACTAGACGAAGTGTAAACAGCGTAATTAGAAGGTGGGCGCGTAGGCAGAGCCCAGCGGCCTAGCGCCTTGCGTCACTGGCGCGGTTACTTCACTTGCCCAATATTTACTTTATAATCATTAAGTACCTATAATCATAATATCCAGCTTAGCGACTTTTTTTATTTATTTAATGGCCACGAGCCTTATAAGGCTTGTCCTGCCAGTAAAAATGGGGGAGCGGTAGGAACTTGCGCGAAATATTTCAGAAATGAGGTTAATTTTTAAGGAATTAAAAAAAGGAAGAAAACCAAGTTATTGTTCATTATTTAAGTAGTAAGAAAGATTACGAATTTCCATATTTTTCGGATAGTAAATTCAGCAGTGGATTTTCTCTCTACTTTCCGGTTGTCAAAATGGATTTCGATGAAATCTAAATTAGGGAGGTACTTCTAAATTTTAGGGTTCCGTACTTCAAAAGGAAAAAACCGGCGAAGTGCGAGTTGGACTCGCGCACGAGGGTTCCGTAGATAGATTTTAACGCTTTTCCCCATTGTTTTAAGAAGTCCAGTGTTAGCAGAGCCCTGCTCCTAAGCAAAATGTACCCAGTGTGGGGTCAACTTATATTGGTCTGAGAAATCTACAGACAGCCATAAAAATTTAAGATTTTGAGACTTTTTGGAGTGGTAGTGCTATAAGAGCTACCTTCATACCAAATTTCAAGTTTCTGGGACAACTGGAAGTACCCTTTAGGTTTTCTCAGTACGGCAATTTGTATGGAAACCACCTTTTTAATGACTGTATCTTTTGATTGCGTTCACTTGGAAGGTTGATTTTTCACAGCTTCAAGGGACCGCAGGCTCTGCTAACACTGGACTTCTTAAAACACTAGATAAAAGCGTTAAAATCTTTCTACGGAACCCTCGTGCGCGAGTCCGGCTTGTCCGGTTTTTTTTTTGATTATGATTATATTTTTTCTGATAGGAAAATGTAACGTTAACATGTATAAAATGGTTACAAAACTAGACCAGTGTACAAATGTGTAGATGTACAAATGACAAGCCTTAGGTAATGAAAAGACGGATGTTATACCGGAAAATGGTTTTAGTCATTACTTTCTCGAGATAGCGGCATAAATAAATCCCATACAGATGCGGTCGCTACAAAAAACATTAATTTTGCTTTTTTTCGTTCTCGTGGTATTTTAGAATATAATTTGATTAAAAGTAAATAATGCATAAAAATCGTGCTCGAAACAAAACGTAGAATCGTAGAGTCAAGTATGTTTTCCCCTCACTACCTCGGAAAGCAGTCTTTTATTCTTTAAAACACGCGGGTAAAAGCGCATTTTTTCCACTAGTGGGGAAAGTAATTTGACTTTGGAGCGTGTTTAAGTAGCATTTGACAGGTAACAAAATGTAAAACGCTCATTATAATAATTATCACTAAATATATGGTTTGAGAATTTAATAACAAATATCAAATTTAGCTTTATTTAATGATTTTAATTCATAAACCTTAAAATTCCAAAGAAACATTTGTTTTTTTCTAATGATGTTGAATATTAACTCTGAACGCACAAGTTAAGTCGATGCAATTTCAAAACGCATCGTCAGTAATGTTAAGATTGTCATTGTCGTTGTTGTTTAAATACCTAATGTTATATATACTATATTGATGATGATTATAATGAACCTGATGATGATTATAATGTGTAGGTAAGGTACAAAGACTTATTTTTATGATCTGTTTTTTAAATGTTGCACTTTCCTCGCTACAGTAAGGTGAAAAGTTTTGTGTTACACACAGGTGCAAATGTACTTTACTTCCCGTGTGTTGAAACACTCACTACGCTCAGGATTCTATTTTGAAACCACTCGCTTTGCTCATGATTCAACTATACAATCCTTTCGCTTGCTCGTGTTTCAATTCCACACTCGCGGGTAAAATACAACTTTGCACCCTTGTTTAACAAATAACTATTTATGCTAAGTTTTGGCATAAATTAGTAAGCAACTTTTATTTCCGGATAAGCGAAGTAGGGAGACTTGGTGTTTTATGAAAGGCAGAGCATACTTACTATTTTATTCAGTTAAATAAAAAAAAAAAACAAGAAGTTATTCTGACGTGACACGATAAAATAGAGGCGAAAATAATGATCTACACATATAATTTATTTTCATGCGGTCGTCGGTCGCCCTCAGATCGCATCTTGCATTGAACGGTGACATAAACGCACATGACTTGCGACCCGTCGCGGGATCTTCTCGAATTGAGCTAAATTAACCAATATACAGGAGTTAAAAATGTAGTGTATTACTTTGTTTGTATTCGGTCTGTGTCCCCGAAACGGTTCAATGACGTATTTTGCGATTTTTCTTATTTATCTCCCTTATATCGTAAGTATCGTCGTACTTACTTACAAAAAGTAGTCTAAATACACCAATTAAACATTTCGCCGTGAATGTCTGAGAAATTTACCACGTCAAGTAAGGGTTTAGACCCAATAAAAAATGGGATAAGGCTAATATGTCGCGGACGTGGACACGGCCGTTTCTTTTACGTATAAGGCTTCCGTTAAGTTGCATTAAGTATTTATTTTATTCTTTTACTCAAGAGACTACTCTTTTGCGATTATTTTCTATGCCCTCTCAGGAAGTCTGTATCATCTTTATGTCCATTGGTGGTGATACAACAGAGCGGTAATAATAGGTTCTTGCGGAGTAAGCGTCGTCGCTTCAAGTTTTGCGGCGCTCCCGAAACCGTCTCGTTTGTCCGATTTTGGTCATTGAGGTCCCTACGTGTAAACTGTATCCCTCAATTATGCTGTATCCGTTTTTTTGGATAGCTAAGCATTACGTAAGCAAAACTTAAATAAGCATTCACGTCAAGAGTGGAATAGCTTGTTTGGTATTGGTTAATACATATTAAACTCATACTGGTACACACTTACTCGTGTAACTATAATGACAAATGTATGTAAATATCCAAGAGACATTAGTTATTATAGTTTTCTTGTGAGATTGTGGAACGCACCCACGTATTAAGTTTTATCAGATTTAACCCTAGTTTCGACGCTATCCTATGGTTAAATTGTAAAAACAAAACGGTAATGATTTAACAAAAAGCAAACCCGTTTTCAAAAAAAACCTTAGAAAAAAAAAACGTAAAATAATCCTATTAAAGCCATGAGTTTCATGGCCTTGCAGAAATATGAAATCGGTGCGGTGCGAGCGGAATATATTGTTTGAATGAAGCACCGACTTCATATTTCTGCTAGGCCATAAAACACATGGCTTTAGAGGATTATTTTGTTTTTTTTTCTAAGGTTTTTTTTCGAAGGCGGTTTTACTTTTTGTTAAAAGATTATTTATTTCACAATTTTAAGTTGCGTTAACGTTTAAAGAATTTGTCCTCCAAATCCTAACCGTTAAGGAGTTGTACCTTCCATCATCACCTCATCTACACGAGATGATGACTACCAGACGCAAATGCTTGAATAGCTTTCGAATATATATGAAACACATGATACGTGCCTCTAAATTTTGAGGGTTGCCCTCGATTTCCCTGGGATCCCATCGTTCAATGGGACCAACTAGAAAGTATAGGTATCCTTTCAAACAAAAAAATATTTTTTGAAATCGGCCCGGCCGTCTTCGAGTTATCAGAAAACATACATTAAAAAAAAATCCGACGAATTGAGAACCTCCTCCTTCTTTTGAAGTCGGTTAAAATGCCAGTTGCTTGCTTTTCCTGACTTCATCACTTCTATTTTTAACCGACTTCAAAAAAAGGAGGAGGTTCTCAATTCGTCGGAATATTTTTTTTTTTATGTATGTTCCCCGATTACTCGAAGACGGCCAGACCGATTTCAATTTTTTTTTTGTTTGAAAGGGTATACTTTCTAGTTGGTAGTTGGTTCTATTTGGTGGTTGGTTGGATGATGGGATCCCAGGGAAATCGAGGGCAACCCTCAAATTTTATAGGGACGGATCATGTGTTTCATATATTTTCTAAAGCTATTCAAGTATTTGCGTCTGGTAGTCATCATCTCATGTTGATGAGGTGATGATGGAAGGTACAACTCCTTAACGGTTAGGAGTTGGAGGATAACATTTTAAATATTAACGTAACTAAAATTTGTGAAATAAAAAATCTTTTAACCAGAAGTATAACCGAATTAAAAAAAAACCTCAGAAAAATACCATAAAATAATGCCCAAAAAGCCACGAGTTTTATGAACTAGCAGAAATATGAAGTCGGTGCTTCATTCCAAGAATATTCCGCTAGCACCGCACCGACTTCATATTTCTGCTAGGCCATAAAACTCATGGCTTTTTGGGCATTATTTTATGGTTTTTTTCTGAGGTTTTTTTTACTAAAATAGAAGCAGTGAAGTCGTTTGGATTTTATAATTACCCAAAAACACTTAAATGTTCCAAGCATCGACTTTTAAACATGAAAGACTGGCCACGCACTTTTTTAGCGCTGACAAAATGCGGCCTTCACTCATTAGCTGTCATTACACTGACATGTCAAACTACCACAGACAAATATACCGTCTGGATAATGTACGACTACCGACCTGCTAATTCATGACCACAAAATAACAAGTAGTCGCATGATAACAATGACCTGCTAATTCATGAACATAAAATAACAGGTCGTTCTTTATTGACGGAGCGAGCGAAGCGTCAACGTTTCAAATTGGACAAAAATTCTTTCGTATGTCTGTTCAGCTGTTCTCCTCTACGGTGTAAAATGTTGTAAACAGGCTCGATAATTATAGTTTTTTTGGGAAAAAAAATTAGCTCACGAGGTCTACAGCTCACAGAGCCACTACTGATAATATTTTACGTATAAGAGACGAAAAAGCTCACAGAGTGGCAAGTTTCAAAGGTAAAAATATAAAATAACGGAAAAAATACAAAAAGATATTTCAGTGTCGTCATTGGCCAGATAATGCACAGTCTAAATCGGTAGATCTAAAAACTGGAAAATCAGTGGAAATAGATGGAATAGTCAGTTTCTGTAATAGTTTTATTCAATTTACCAGGATCGAACAAAGCTATAGTAAAATAAAAATAAAAAACAAATATTATATGAAAGTTAACCGGGAGTTTTTCTTTCCGAATTTCTACTCGGGTCGGGATTTATCAGGTCAGGAAATTAATGGCCCTATGTTATTTGGCCATAATATTAGAGGTAGGAATTTATCAGATGGGGAAATAAATTGTTGGCCCTGCATTATTTGGCTATAATATTATAATTTGAAATGCGTGGTTTTCTTTACAAATAATGAGTATATTATTTATTTACGTATTGAATGTGATTCCTTGTGCTTTGTTTTTGTTTTTCGTGTTGTTTGTACAGTTCAAAAATGTGTAAAACTGTTGAAATTGGGCAAGTCAAGGAGATGTCACCTGAGCGGCGGCCGTTGGCGACTAAGTCATCGAATCACCTAATCACCTATATTGCTTGTCCGCGCGCGGTGAAGGGGTGGCATATCCGTCTATTTCTGGTACATCAATGGTTTCAAGTAAATTTCAAATGCAACTAGACATTTTTGCATTAGCCGGTTTGGAAGAACTCACACCAGCTAATAAAAAGAGTATCTTTCTTTTTCGGGGACGTAACACTTAAAAATGGAATATAAAAAAAAATCCGACGAATTGAAAACCTCCTCCTTTTTTGAAGTCGGTTAAAAATCAAGTGATTATTTGACCCAGTAAGTGAAGCATGTGTCCCTATTTGCGGACCGGATTCGGCTAGAAGGTCATTTTTGCGGAGTGAGTGCCGGCGGTGCCGGTCACCGGTCACCTAGCAGGATGTGGATGTCCCTCCGTGCCGTAATGACCGTGTTCCTAGAGGCGCGGCGTTGGCCGCTAGTCGGTAGTCGCGGTTTGTCACCGTCGCCGGAGTTGCCGCGGCTCGCTATTAATAAACAACACAGCGGCCGCGTGCCGCCGGTGCCCGCGCGAACGCCCCGTGACGCGACGCCGCAAACAATCGCCATTGTCTATGTGAATGCTGTTGAAATAGGCCATATTATACTAATTTGATTACTAAGCATATAGAAAAGCCAGTAACTAAATTAGTATAATATGACCTATTTCAACACCCGCCCATAATCAAAATTCTCTGCAACTTGCTTGTAACAAAAAAAAAACACCCTCAAATGTAACATCATAACAGTAGAAGAACCAATACATCAAATAAAATCTTATAAAACTTACTAGGTAGCTAAGTTTACCAAACCTATTCGCTGGATACATCTTTGATGTGCAGTTTTACCCAAGCATTTGGTTAGCACGTCAGCAGACATATCACTTGATTTTATAAATTTTAATTTTATACAGTTATCCGACACCTTTTCTCGAATGAAATGGAACTTAGTGTCGATTTGTTTGGTCCTACCGTGATGCACAGGGTTATAAGTTAGGTTCTGTGCACTCTGACTATCACTCAATATACTACCATATATATATGGTGATAGTCAGAGTGCACAGATCCTAGCTTATAGCCCTGTGCATCACGGTAGGACCAAACACATCAATATTATACTAATTTAGTTACTGGCTTTTCTATATGCTTAGTAATCAAATTTGTATTCTCTTTTTATTTTTCAAAAATCTTGCTTGTCATATTGTTTACTTTACTTCAAATAAAACCATCAAATAGTAAACATCGTTTCCTTAAATTATTTTTTCTTCAAAACAATTTACAACAAATGCAACGTCTCTTCGACTACTTATTCAGGGACGTAAATGCATTTGCTACGATGAATGGCGTGTGTCGTAACGTAAGTATGATGTGGTGACACGTCGTGTCAACACGGTCCGTGCGTTCGAGAACTGGTTTTAATGATCAAGTTTTGCATAGTAGGTACTATTGGGTAACGAGATGTGTTGCGTGTTGCGTTGCGGATTTTCAAAAGATTTTGTTAATTATGTCTTGAACCTTTTTTGGGTGTGAAATATATGTTATTCGTGAATTTGTAGCATTAAATTAAATACATGTTTAGCGATAAGGTTTATGAATAAGTACTTACGTACTAAGGCAATTGCTAGTAATGTCCGTACAAATTATCCTGAAAAATGCAAAAGTCGATCATGGAAAGGACCGGAGTTAGATAGATACATTTAGGTACATAGGTATTAAACCTTTCTGTTATGAATGTCTTACCAGAAATCGTTAAGTTCTTTTCATAATAGGTAAGTAGGTATAAGTAGTTGACTTTAAATGCAACACATGTTTAAGCAAAGTGCATGTTAAACTACATGTTAGTGGCATATCTTTGTAACTATGCTGACACATTTAGACAAAAGAAAAATTGTCTGCCTTACTATGAAAAAAATAAAATAATTTATACTAACGTGCCATCAAGTGTTTTACTGACCTGGGTTAGACACTAACCCGCGGTTAACGGAACGTCAGACGATATGAATTACGTCCAGTTAACCCCGAGTAAGTGCTAACCCAGGTTGGTGTAAGTCGGCCGAACTGTAGTGTAAGAATGTCGCAGCAGCATTTATTTTTTACCGGCATAAAAAAGGTGGTTCTATGTTCGATCTTACGTATATTTTTATTAAATTAGCCCCATTTGCAACCACAACTGAACAAATGGGGCTTCTTGGCGTCGGCGGCCTGTGACTGTGGAGCGCCAGAACAGATCATCCACCACATAGTGGAGGAGTGCCCCAACAGGCGTTTTGCGGGAGGTATATGAGCGACCTGCTCGCGCTTACGGCGGATGCTAGGGATTGGCTACTTAATTTAGATGTTAGATTGTAATTTTTTGTTTTATGCGGAAAATGCCATAAGAAATAATAATAATAATAATTTATTAAATTCACGTACAGTCAGCGTCATATATATGGTGACATCCAAAGTGAACTATTTGATCACCTTGGATGTCACCATATATATGACGCTGACTGTACCGTGAACTATCGTGACCGTCATTTAATTTGATTTATTTATCTACGTACATTAATGAATATTAAATAGTGAGCCAGCTTTAAGCTTGTTGATAGAACACTAGGCATGTTCCTAGAGCATATTGTGAGAGTTGACTGCACACTTTGCGTCAAAAACATGTAATGTATTCGTACTCCTATGCTGCGGGCGATTCGAGCAACTTGATTCGTGTGAATAAACGTTCATCTGCATTCGCAGTCGATGCAGTCGTTCCCATAACACGGAGCCCGGCTCGGTTAGCGAGAATATAACTAACTGCGGTTATTTCCATCATCCCCGCTCAGGCCGCCGCAACAAAACATCCCATCGCATGCGGACGCCGACAATGTTGCACCAAGTACTTACTACCCCTTTAAAAATAATAACAAAAGCGCCGTTCGGATTATAAACTTAGATAGGAAATAACAACAGAGCCTATACATTACGATATGCTGTAAAAAACCACGTTCTTAGACCAAGTTAAGAAATTACCGACGCATCCTTGGTAAAGCTATTATATTATATTTAAAAAAAAATGACTTTGTGCCAAGTTTCTTGCGGCGCATTCTTCTTGGCAATCATGGTCTTTCCGAAAGCGCTGGTAGACTCGAAAAAATGACGTGTAAAAGAGCATTCAACTGCCTATTTGCTGAATAACATATAAAAATTTTAATTTTGAATTTTTGAATTTTGAATACTTAAGTATTCCTTCACGGATCACTATTTTCTTTTGTATAATATGCCCAAGGGCAAAAGTATCTTATGTTCCATGCGTAAATGATCTTAGACTTTGTCATCCGTAGTTATGGAGATGAACTATAAGTAGACAGCTAGCCTGTCACCCGCGGGGTTCGCTCTTGTAGCAGAACTCTATCCCGTTTATATTTTGCGAAATTTCTCCCTATCCCTTTTCTAAGTTTTATCATCTTAAATTTAAAATAACGTTTTCATCTCTCATACTCGGAAAGTGAGGCATATCTTATCTAACATATGGGAGGAAAGTCATGCATGGCTCCCCTAGGGAGTAAAAAAAAAAAAAGCGCTGGATGGATGGCTATGACTATGACCTATTTAGCCTATACAGCCTATGGCACAATTCCTATGTTTTTATTATTTTTTATTATTGTTGGCTATTATAAAAAAAAACATGCTTAGGTACCCAATAATTATTAATACTACATTACAATTACAATAATTATTAATATTACAACATTAACGTAGTTTTTTTCTGAATAAATTACACTTAAGTGAAAAAAAAATACGAAAAAAGCAGTTTGCATTAATTAAAAAAAAAACACTCGTTAAATGGCAATGATATTGTGAATGCAGCTCATAGAGTCAAACTATTTGTTTCAATTTTAACATTGTAACTTACTTGTTTTACAAAAAATGTGTACTAAAATACATACTGTTATAAATGAACAGGTATTGTCTAACTGCTTGATTGAATTTATAAAGTAAAGTAGTTCTTTAATAAAATCTATTAAATAAAGACTAACAATAATTATTCTGACCAGCGATTAATTTAGAAAAAAAAGCGTGAAATTGGCGCGAAAGCATTGTTTGTCTTTTGTTCTCTGTGGTCGCGGAGGAGAAAATAAATATTTTTTTATGTAAATATTTTTCTTAAAGATTTATGATAAAATATCTCGTTAGAAATTGGTCCTTTTCCTCCTTCGTTGAACAATCTACTATTTTCCCTACCAACTACAATCCAACCATTTCCACCCCCTTAGGGGTAGTAATTCCAAAACTGGTGAAATATTATGTATTGTGTACTTTTATTTCTCTCGAAGAGTTATTTTCAATTCACTAAGTTTTATAATCCTAACTTTAAAAACAAAGTTATTCTCGTACAAATCTCCACTCCTTAGGGGCAGAATTATGAAAAATTGGTAAATACGCGTTCTTTTATTTTTTTTTAACAGTACCAAAGTATATTCAAGGAGTTTCGTAATCATAACTTTAAAAATAACGTTAGTCCGTACTAACTTCCACCCCCTTTTCTTTTTATGTATTAAATATTGTGAGAACGAGCCTATGGAACCGATTTCCGAGAGGCGATTAAAAACATCACGTCCAAATCGGTTCACCTCTTTAAGAGCTACGATGCCAGACACAGAAATACACATCATGTCAAACTTATAACACCCTTTTTTGGGTCGGGGCGGGGTTTAGAATGCGTGGTGGTTGAATGGAACGAATTTTGTATAAGTACCTACAATCGTGACACTTTTGCATATTTAGTACCTCTAGAGTCTAGACGGTCATTCGGTCGTTCATTGTCAATTGTTTTTCATTTTCTCGATACTTGTTTGGAAGGATGAAGACAGCACAAACAAAGAAGAAAAGCAGATCGAGAGCACATTTAAGTATTTGGCAGTAGTGGCACACGTAATGTTTTCCCGTCATTTTTGCGCACGCAGTGAGGGCAAGCGCGGCTCGATTGTTTTCGTCGTGTTACGGGGTATTTCGGGAGCGCCGCAAGCGCATGCGAGCGGCTGTCCTCAAACTACACTGCGTACCGGCAACTGTGGCAGCTTTGCCTTCCCCTCATAATGAGCAAAGTAAGTACTGAAGAAATTGCTTGCTTATGTATGTAGTTTTTAATTTAGAATCGTGAGCCTCAGACATACTTACTATTTATCGGTTGGTATGCGTAGTTCGTGACGGCTACTTTAAATACGTGAGTGATCCGTTAATATCAAATAAACCTGTTCTAGTTACAACTACAGAGTAGATGGATATATAAAGGCGAAAAGAACTAAGTACTCATGTTTCATTTTCATTACACATTATTCGCTTTAGGATGATGACAGCTCTTTTAGTGATGTACGAGGGGCGGCTGATAAGTAATCTCCTTGGTCAGAAATATATACAAAAATAATGCTGGCTGGTATGGATTTATATTCGTTTGTTATTCTATTTTCAAAATGTATTACATTCATTTGTTTATTGCATCACGTTTATTTGTCTCCTACGATTGTTTCAAACATGTCGGTAGAAAAAGTGAAAATGGATAAAATCGAGCAGCGTGCAGTGATTAAGTTTTTGACTAAAGAAGGGAATACGCCTTCGGAGATCAGACAGCGTATGTTACGTGTGTTTGGCAGTTCGTGTTCTTCCGAATTTGTTATAAAGTTTTGGTCAAAGCAGTTTAAGTTAGGTCGTGAGAGCCTGGAAGATGATCCTCGTAGCGGAAGACCAGTTTCGGCCGTCACCGATGAAAATGTAGCCAGGGTGAAAAAAAAAATAAATTAGCCACTCACTTGCTTTGAATTTTGAGTTGAACTCTATCTAGAACAAAATATGAGCGTTGACAGGTAGCTCTAGTTGCCAAAAGCAATTGAGTGGTTAGAGGACCGACGAGTGAAGCAGTGGGAGATAGCTAGAGATGTGGGCGTCAGTAAAGAGCGAGTCAATGAAATAATTCATGAGCATTTGAACATGTCCAAGGTTAGTGCACGTTGGGTCCCCAGAATGTTGACTGCATTTGACATGGAGGGGCGTGACAAATGTTGCGAAGAGTTTTTGGACATGAGTTGAGGGAAAGAGGAAGAAATAATTTCTAGAATTGTAACATGTGATGACTTGGATTCGAAAATGGGACCCGGAAAGTAAGCAAGAGTCGTTATAGTGGAAATTTAAGGATGAGAAGCCGCCTCGGAAATTCAAGATCTGTCAATCGGCAGGTAAACTTATGGCTACAATCTTTTGGGACACAGAAGGGATTTTGCTCATAGATTATTTACCGAAGAAAACTACAATGAATGCTGATTATTACTCAAACTTACTATATCAACTAAGAGAAACAATAAAAGAAAAACGGCGAGGTAAACTAAGCAAAGGAATTCTGATTTTGCACGATAACGCACCAGTGCATACCGCCCGCACAACGAAGCTAGCAATTAAAGACAATGGCTTCGAAACCATTGACCACCCCCCTTATAGTCCAGATTTAGCCCCCTGTGACTATTTTCTGTTTAGACTTCTCAAGAAAGACCTCAGGGGACGAAGGTTTATGACCGATGACGAAATGAAGGCTGCGGTTACTGACTTTTTTGACAACAAACCGAAAGATTTTTTCTTATGGTTTAAATTCAATATTTGAAAAATTTAATAAGTGCATTTTACTAGCAGGAGACTATATAGAAAAATAAAAAAAATTTAGCCACGACAGTCTTTTGTTTCATTGTTAGGTAGATTACTTTTCAGCCGCCCCTCGTACTTAGTGTAAAGTCACAAAAATTAATAATGTTACAAAAACAATTATCGAAAACGAATTGTGTACTTAACGAGTAGTATTAAGTGTAGTATGAAACAACCTACCCATAAAAAACATTTTTAAAACGAGCTTTTTTGTCGACTGTATTTTCTGTAGTCTGTACTTGTATTGTCATCCAACTTACATATCCATACCAAATTTTAAGTCGCTGCCATTAAGCGTTGAAGAGTTCTCTCCTGTGGACACGATACTGGCCGTATTGTCACCAGATTTACATAAATATGCCAAATTTCATCTCAATCGGCTGAGGACGACAATCGGTTCAGTTACGAGATTTGACGGACAACTTATAAGTACAAAACATACTTACTTACATACAAAAAGTAAAACCACCTTAAAAATACATAAAATGATCATCTAAAGCCTTAAATTTCATGGCCTAGCAGAAATATGAAGTCGGTGCGATGCGAGCGGAATGCTCTTTGTATAAAACACCGACTTCTTATTTCTGCTAGGCCACGAAACTCAAGGCTTTAGACTCTAAAGTTTAGAGGATTAATTAATGTTTTTTAAAGGTTTTTTATGGAGACGGTTTTACTTTTTGTTAGATTTTTTATTTCATAATTTTAAGTTACGTTAATATTTTAAGAATTTCCTCCAACTCCTAACCGTTAAGGAGTAGTACCTTCCATCATCACCTCATCAACACGAAAATGTTGACTACCAGACGCAAGTACTTGAATAGTTTTAGAATAAATATGAAACACATGATACGTGCCTATAAAATTTGAGGGTTGCCCTCGATTTCCCTGGAATCCCATCATCAGATCCTGACTTGGTGACAATGGGACCAACTAGAAAGAATACCCTTTCAAACAAAACCGGGCAAGAGCGTGTCGGCGACGCCCAGGATAGGGTTCCTAAATTTACGAAAGAGCATAGATACCTAATTTAAAAGTATTTTCATCACACCTATTCGAAACCAGTGTTAGCAGAGCCCTATTCCATAGCAAACTGTACGGTACGCAGTGTGGGGTCAATTTATATCGGTTACTGACATAGACACACATAATTAGCTATTACTCCTAAACCAGTAAAGCCTGTTTATCTGTGATAGTTTTCCTTTTAAATTCACTATATTATGCACTGCTGCTCTGATTTTTTTCACATTTCCAAATATCTGTTATATTTGGAAATGTGAAAAAAATCTGATAGAGGGGGGGATCCAATTGGAGTCCAACAAAAATGAGCACTTCAAAGCTAAATATTTCGCAAACGAATAACTTTATCGAAGAATGATCTTCGAGCACCCCTGATATTTTTTAAGGACCTATTCAACGATACCCCACACTATGGGGTAGGCGAGAAATAAAAAAATCATCTCCACTTTACGTGTAGGGGGGGTATCCCAAAAAATTCATTTTTCAAGATCTTATCTCAACACTTTTTCGGCCTAATTAAAATGTATATCTATGCAAAATTACAGCTTTCTAGTGCCAATAGTCTCTGAGCTATGCCGCGGACAGACAGACAGATGGACATGACGAAACTATAAGGGTTCCTATTGCCATTTTGGCTTCGTAACCCTGAAAAAAGAATTTTCGAAATCGGTCCAGACGTCTTCAAGTAATCGGGAAACATTCATAAAAAAAAAACATTCCGACGAATTGAGAACCTACTCCTTTTTTTGAAGTCGGTTAAAAAGTGTCAAATCATTGATTGAATCAGGCGTTACTTTACTTGGTCCATATTTATTTATTTATTTAAATTTTTCATAAAAAAAGTGTCAAGCTATTCCAATAAAAATACTTTAGGGTATCGTAGACATCCTTCTGCGGCAAAAATGGAAGGGCCTGTAAAAACGACCCAAGATGAGATGAAATTTAAAATGATCAAATTTTTTTTAAGTACCCACTGTGACTATAAGAATGAATAAAAAAAATCTGATATCGATACGGTTCATGAAAAGTCAGTTGATAATAATTAGAGAAATACTTAAGTACATAGAACATCATTATTTTGAGGTAGGCATTCGCAGCTACGATTCACACAACCTTTTCAATTCCATCGCGTAGGATAACGCGCATTATTTGGAGGGCAAAAGGAGGGATGGGGTACGCGGAGTGTCGAGGCCGCCGGTTCGCCGGCCCCTCGACCTATTTTCTCCCGCGGCCATGCGCGTGCCTACCCGCGTTATCAGGCCGATATCAAGAACAGCCCAGCCCAGTATTTGTCTTTGTTGTCTCCGAGACTATGGATATTATAGATATTCAATGTTTTATCAGCAAAAAACAAGCTCAGTAGTTAATGTTACAGTGCGGGGCCGCGGAGCGAGCACGTTAGAAGTGATCGATCGAATGCCGCAATGCAATACTACTTGCGCAACGTTCCTTGTATGTGTACTGGGCTTTACTATTTATCTACCTAACGTGTTCCCTCAATGCTATTGGATTCCATTGATTTGGTCGCCAAAGGTGTTTAGGAAAGGTCTGTGTAGACCGAACGTTAAGCATAGAGAAAGCTGCGAGCCTGAAGGCGTGGCGTAGCACCGTAGGCGGACTATTACCGCTACGACTCTAAGAGCTACGATTTCGCTACGCTTTCCACGAAATGGACAGTTAGCATTATAAGCGTTACCTAATTGATAGAGGTACTAAAGTTAGACTATGGAACTGTGGAGTTAATGAAATTGATCACTAATTGGGAACTTGATGCTTTAACAAATTATTTTGTTTTCGGTTGTACCTATTTAGACGTCAGGGAATAGTTATTTGTTATACAAGGGTGCAAAGTTGTAATTTTACCCGCGAGTGTTTTTTTAACACACGAGAAGTAAAATACATTTGCACCCGTGTGTTACACAAAACTTTTCACCTCACTGTAGCGAGGAAAGCGCACCATGCAAAAAACAGAGCGCCTAGTGTAATCGCCGACCAGGCCAAGAAATACGTCTCGATCGCGTTCGCGTTTAACAATTCTCATACTATTTGACACTTTAACGCAAACGCGATCGAGACGTATTTTGTGCTTTTTGATTACACTAAGGGCACAGCTCATAAAAAAATATGTCTTCGTCACTGGAATCACTTTTTTTTTACGATATAACAACAAACTCTGGAAGTTGTATATTCTTACATGAGTCGGAGTCGGTGAGAAATTTTTTGTTGACAATGTTGACGATTTCATCATTTCTGACGATGCTCAACTTGTGGGTTTAGAAGTATATTCAACATCATTTAAAAAAAAACAAACGTTTTTTATAGAATTTTAAGGTATATGACTTAAAATCATTAAATAAACCTAAAATTTATATTTTTTATTAAATTCTCAAACCATTTATTATTTATTTAATGATAATTAATATCGAACGAACTATTATTATGAGCTTTTTACGTTTTGTTATCTGTCAAAAGCTACTTAAACACGCTCCACTCCAAGGTCAAATTACTTTCCCCACTAGTGGATAAAATGCGTTTTTACCCGCTTGTTTTAAAGGATAAAAGGCAGCTTTCCGAGGTAGTGGGGGGGAAAAAATCTTTTTCTGCTGCCGTAAATGCTATTCGGAATTCGCGGAATCAACTATTTAGACGCAAAATATCTGCTGGACTGTTTACAGGTCTTTTGTTTAGGTAATAAATTACTTATAAGAGATTATGAGGAAGTATAATTATGTTATTTCATATAATTAGGGGGCTTTTTAATGAATACCTGTATTTGCTCGCGACGTCGTCTGCGCAGAGTTCGGTTATCATCAATGTTATCATTATATTGTACGAACTATGCAATTTTCCGGGATAAAGCCTACCTATTACCGAAGTGTTATTTTAAGGTATAAAGCTATATTACCGAGAAGTTTAATAGAAATCCATTTAGTAGTTTGAGCGTGAAAGAGTAACACACATCTAAACACCCATATAGGTATAGGTAGTGATAAAAGTTTTTCCAGATCTGGCAAAAACCATCTCATATCAAGATCATAAACACTTTGAAATGTAAAAAAATCTCAATTCAACCAAGCATTCATCCATGCTTTCGCATTTTTAATAATTCTTTAAGAATTCTTGATTAATTCGAGAAATTTGTCATTGAAGATCAGTACCGGTTTTACACTATTTTCAAGTTTTCTATGAGAAATCTCAAGTGAAAAGTCATTCTTGTTTTATTTTTACCAAAAACCAATATGAATTATCAAATTAAACGTTCAGCTTGTATTTGCAAAGACATGTTAGTAAAATTTTAACAAACTACGAGCTGGCTGGCTATTTTCAAATGCGGTAAGACGGAGTGTGAATATTTGTGCGTCGTAACCCGAATCAGAGGAGACAAATGAGAGCAACCTTTAGGTTATCTTAAGTAATTTTTTTTCTGCCACTTTTCGAGCGAGACGAGCTACACACTTAGGTGAATACTTAGAGGTGAATAGGTACAATAGGCACACGTCTACGTTCATGTCAAAATTTGTAACGTACCTTCAAATTGCCGAAACAAATCATTCACAGAAATTGCACAGAAATGCTAAGACACACACACACAATCCAAGTAAAATAAATAAAATGGTCAGCGTAATGGTAAATTTTTGCCAGAGGGGAACATCTCCTTATTGTGTGTATGCTCTCTGGTCATGCCCATTATTGTCGTTCGGGGGACGCTAGGGGTGAACACTTGAGTTATTCGGTAGCTACTTAGCTAGGGGCCTAGCAAGCAGCTATTTTCCGCTCGTCAGTTAATGCGTTCTGAGCAATAAGGAATGCGCTGATCAATAAGCGTGAAAACTGTCCGCTTGCTAGTTGTTCAGAGGGGCTAGCACTCTGTGCCATTTTCTTGCATGTCGGTCAGTGCATTCTCAGATAGAGCCGGTAGAAACGTATGCACTATAAGCGACACGAAATCGGGAAAATGATTTGCGCATCAGTAGCTTGGTTTGTGTTTTGAGCGTTAATTTGTCGCTCTACCTACCAAAATACTGGGTACGTTTTTTAATGAACCGTCAAGACTCCAGCCAGGGGTTGAGTAAGTCTGAGTGAGCACCCCTGAGAAGCTTAAAAAAATAGAAATTAAAAAATCAATGTGCCATATAATTGTCAACCAGCAGAGGCAATGCATGTATTACAAAATGTTTTTTTAAGTAATTTTTTTACACAGGTGTACATTTAGACTTACCCCAGGGCTGAAGTCTTGACGGTTCATTTAAACGAACCCTGTATAGAGTAGCTAAAATTTCCGGATTTTTGTAAAATATTTCTGAAAATCAGCGTATATGTCACTGAAATCTCACAGTGGTATATCAAGTTTTTTTTAAATCTTGGAGTGGTAACCCTACTAGAGAATGTTATCCTTCGACTTGCTGGATATGAACTGAGGTCATGTGTCACTCGAACTCTGACTAGTACATTGGATTCCGCTACCTCGTGCCGGGTTCAACTACCCCTAGGGTCTTGCGTAAGACCAAAGGACCACGGCTTTTAATGTAAACCTGTCTATCTTATCTCAGCTGTGTATGGTATGTAAGAATCTGAATTGAAGTTAGAGTACCATTGTGATGGAAACTTTGTTGCGCAAAGACTAATTAAAATGCGTAGCGGGGTCCTTTTGCAGAATATTGCATCTAGTTTATATTGTTGAGAGTTACAAACTTGGAATAAATAGGTAAATACGTAATAATAATGTAAAGTAACTAGGTATTTACCAATTGCATCGAAAATTAACGTTATGGAGACCAAAGATTCATAGAATTAAAAAAAACCGGCCAAGTGCGAGTCGGACTCGCGCACGAGGGTTCCGTAGAAAGATTTTAACGCTTCTCCCTAGTGTTTTAAGAAGTCCAGGGTTAGCAGAGCCCTGCTCCTAAGCAAAATGTACGCAGTGTGGTGTCAACTTATATTGGTTTGTGAAATCTACAGACAGGCATAAAAAATTAAGATTTTGAGACTTTTTTGAGTGGTTGTGCTATAAGAGCTATCTTCATACCAAATTTCAAGTTTCTAGGACAACTGGAAGTACCCCTTAGGTTTTTGAATTTCGGCAATTTGTATGGAAACAACCTTTTTAATGAATGTATCTATTGATTGCGTTGACTTGGAAGGTTGATTTTTTTACAGGTTCAAGGGAGCGCATGCTTGAATACTTATTTGATATTAATTTTAGCATGCTACCTCCACGCGTTCCAGAGAAAAAGGGTCTTGACAGACAGACGGACAACAAAGTGATACTATAAAGGGTTCCGTTTTTTTCCTTTTGAGGTACGGAACTCTAAAAACAGTAAGAGGTTGTGATAAAGAAATAATTCGATTATTGTAGAGGCCTGTAAGGTATTGGGTTTTCCTCCTGTGTAGATGGTGTTCGCATTTAGTTATCTCGCGCCGCGCGCCATGATGAAATATTCAAATAAATTACGTTTACTCGGCTTACTCCGCGAACGCCGCAGTCCAGACCAGACGGTGCGTTATCAGGTTTTTGTAGCTTCTTTTATTTTATTAGGTACAATTAGTGACACTGCCAATTAAACAACGATAGATAATTCATTACTAAACTATATCGGAAAAAATTATTATTCAAAATAATCTACTGTAGATAAATTTGTATCAGTTGCCACACTTGCTAAGACCTGAGCTGTCATCGTCTTATAAGCTGGCCTAATTAACATTTGATCGTAAAGCGTTCATTATAAATAATTACATAAGTAATTTCTATTCGTATACGTTCTCTTATCGCCGGTTCAATTGCCACTGTGACCTGTCTGTTTAATATACGATGCGCGGTTTAAATTCCAAGAAACATGACGCAATATTTTGTCTAGCGCATGAATGCCTATTCAGGTAGTCTTGTCGGAATAGTGAGCGTTGTAAGTTGTAGTTGACAGCGTGCGTTGGTACAGAACCTAGGTATCGCTAACAGTAAGGGCTATGGCGCAGGCGATGGGGCGAGGGCGAGGGATGCCGCGACGGAACCTTCGCTCTGATAACCCACATCCGCGCCCAGCGCCCCGCCGGCGCCGCGCCTTGCGTCTACCCACACCACACCGCCAGGGTAACCAGATCCCTTCTACGCAAACTAAGCCCGATATTATTTGTAACTGATCCTATTGTGTTAAAATGACCTCGAACAGGATCATTATCTATACCTGCCAGTGAATAGACTAAATATATATAAATATCGTAGTTTTGTGTTGGTTCAGTGATTCATTGAGGGACAGCGTACCTTTCTTTTTATTAACAATAGGTACTACTTTGTTTTAGGCGTGAAATTCGACTTTTACTATGTATTAAACACTTAACTCTTACTCATAGATAGGTACCTACTCATTCTCATTCATTAAATTGATTCCGAAATTTTAATTCATCATGGGTGAAGTTCCGAAGTAATGAGAGATTAAAATTGTAATTAAAATTAAAATGATTGCAAACTGGGTAAGGTGCACTCGGGTAATTCCGATTGATTCTTGCACTAGTAACTAGTGCAAACAGTTACCCAACCCATACTGGGTACATTTTTAGACGACAATAGTGAATAAGTATTTACTTCTTTATAGACTTATTTTTCTATGTGTTTCTTTTTTTCAAATAAAAATGTCAGTGTCCATGTAAACGCCAAACAGATGGCTAGATTATTAAAATTGTTATTACCCAAAAGTTATTGTCGTGTTTTCCTGTTTTCATACGTTTCATCGTTGAAAAAGTACAATAGCTCTTATAGGCACAACCACTCAGAAAATTCTCAAAATCTTAAATTTTTGTGTCTGGCTGTATACAAATATAAGATGACTCCGCACTGCGTACACTTTGCTTAGGGCTCTGCTAACACACACGAACACACACATACAAACACACGTGCAAACATGCTAACAGGGCTCAGTTAAATAAAATTAATTACGCGCTCCTAACGATGGCTTGCGGTGCCTTGCGTGGGGACTCCGACAGTGGTGAATTGGTGATGCAATTGGTGCGTCTGCATGTTCCACCTTATAATAAATTCAGTTTTAGGCCACGTCACCGCCATCTACTGGCAGTGCCATCTGCACGAACTGTTGCTCGCAGGCAGTCACCGCTGGTTCGCGCGCTGCACTATGCCAATGCCCTTCTTGCATCAGCTCCAGAGTGTGACATGTTTGCTGGTCGTTGGAGGAATGTGTGCGTTGAATGTTTGAGGTTCTGTGAGGCGATGGATTCACGACTGTCTTCATGTACCTAATTGTTTATTTTTATTTTTATTTATTTTTTCTTTTTCCTTGTAATTGTCTATAATATTTTAAGTTGTCTTTTTATTTATTTTTTGTATATATTGTCTTACTCAGTGCCTTAGTATTAACTGTCATGCTGTGTAAGTTGTTGTAAATAAATAAATAAAATATTGTAATAAAAAGCGCGTTATGAAATCAGCCATACAAACATTATGTTACTTTTACGTTACTCTTAACGTTACCGTAACGTAGAAGAGTATAATGTTATTCCATCTTAAAAAACGGCAAAATGTATGTCAAAACGGAACTTAAATGTTGTGTGGTACAAGTTTGCTATAGAAGGGAACTTGCTATTACTAGCAGCTCACATTTAATTAAATTTCATAATGAAAGAAAACGAATTGTTTTTTAAATCCCAAATTTAGACACAATGAAGTAGGTTAAATATAACTCACAGCTAGAGTTATCATATCTGCTTAATTCAGTTAAACCAAGTTAAACTAAAAGTTTTCAGACGTAGAAAGCATTTTTAACCGACTTCAAAAAAGGAGGAGGTTCTACGTTTCACTGTATGTTTTTTTTTATGTATGTACATCGATTACTCCGTTAATACAATTAACCGATTTTCAAAATTATTTTTTTATTCGAAAGGATATACTCCTGAGGTGGTCCCATTGTCACCAAGTCATGATCTGATGATGGGATCCCAGAGAAATCGAGGGCAACCCTCAAATTTTACAGGCACGTACTATGTGTTTCATATATTTTCTAAGGTTATTCAGGTATTTGCGTCTGGTAGTCATCATATCATGATGGTGAGCTGATGATGGAAGGTACAACTCCTTAGCGGTTAGGAGTTGGAGGATAATTCTGAAAATGTTAAATCATTATTCGAAAGGATGTACTCCTGAGGTGGTCCCACTGTCACCAAGTCATGATCTGATGATGGGATCTCAGGGAAATCGAGGGCAACTCTCAAATTTTATAGGCACGTATCATGTGTTTCATATATTTTCTAAGGCTATTCAAGTATTTGCGTCCGGTAGTCATCATCTCATGTTGATGAGCTGATGATGGAAGGCACAACTCCTTAACGGTTAAGAGTTGGAGGATAATTGTGAAAATGTTAAATCCACGTAAAATTGTGAAATAAAAATCTTTTAACAACAAAGTAAAACCGCCTTCAAAAAAAAACTCTAAAATAATGATAAATAAATAAAATAAAACAAAACGCGTTTATTTCGGACAACAGAAACTAAAGCCTAAAGTTTTATGGCACTAAGCACCAGAAATATGAAGTCGGTGCTTCATTCAAAGAATATTCCGCTCGCACCGCACTTTATTTTATTTATTTAACATTATTTTAGAGGATTATTTTACGTTTTTTTCTAAGGTTCTTTTTTGAAGGCGGTTTTTCTTTTTTGTTAAAAGATTTTAATGTAAGTAATAGACGGTACCATAGTAGATTTATTATATGATTAATGTCTCCTCACAAACCGTGACCTTTGTCAATCTTACCACCGACTAAGATAACACCTCCTTGACGTTGACATAATAGATTTTAACAAATAAGGTTTTAAAAAAAAAAAATGAAGCGCCCCATGTGATTAAATAAGAGTGGCCCATTTTAAGGTGTTTGCGGGTCTTATATCTATTGATTGGTGACTAGTAAGGTACGCACTGGGGCGAGCTCTCTGTAAGAAAGCCTGGTGAAAACAAGCGAGATTGGTTCATATATATTTAGTCTAAATATATTTATGATGTGTGTTCATTTAAATTATTGTTCTCATTGTAGGATTCTGTTCGTTTACTTATTTATTTGCTACTTTATGATGTTGTGCTCGATTCCCTTTTATCGGCTAAATCAGTAGGTATAAGTTTATCACAATTGAGTGTGTACATACAAGCGCTCGCTTGTTCATTATACTCGAGTTGTTTCATGATAACCTAAGAGTAAATCACGACGAGTGAGTAAACACACGTCTACTTGTTGATTATCACTTATAAAACAATTTGTTACGCGGCTGTTCACAACATAAATATAAATTAAAAATTTACTACATGTATACTGACATCCCATAGGTAGTTAAAATATCTGTGATCAGCCGAGTGGCATGTACATAGAGATCCAATGATACGAAGGTGTGCGTAGCGTGTCCCCTGCGGCCAGTACTGGGATGGAGCGGTGTCGGTAGCGGTAGTGCACTGACCGGTGTGCGGTGTGGGGTCGGGGTCGGGCGCCGCTGTCGGCGGGAGTCGGGGCGGCGGAGGCGGCGCAGGGCCGGTGTCGTTGGAGGGCGCGCTGGCGCAGGCGGCCGCCGGCGACGCATCTTCCGCGGCGCGGGCGGCGAGCGGCGGCGGCGCGCCGGCGGACGGGCTGGGGGGAGGCGCGCAGAGCGCGACCAGCCGCAGCAGCGCCACGCACCACCACCAGAGCACGGCGGCCAGCGCGCGGGCAGCGCCCGACGCGGCCCGGGGTCCTCACGCGACCGAAATACGCGCACCCACGAATCTGTGCACCGGCGCACCTCGCTCTCTTACCCGGGTACGTACGGCTCGAGGCTCGAGGCGACGCGGGAGCGCGCGCGCGGCCACACGGCGACTGGAGCGCCTCTTCCGACAGCGCACGACCGCGCCCGAACACTATTTCGGGAGCGACGCTCCGCGCCGCTGCCGCCGCCCGCCCGCCGCACGCTGCCAATTTTACGCAAAATTGCGGGCGGGCGGTGATGCGATATGTACTGCACCGCGGCCACCTGCATCTGCACTATTCGTGTGCTAATTAAAGCATTTCCTTTTTTCATTGAGAAGGTCCAGGCGGGTTAGGAGGCCTGGACCCGCGGCCGCGCGGCTCCCGCGCCGGCGACACGTGTGCTGCCCGTCCACTCAAAATAGTTTGCGGCGACGTGCTGCTGGCCCGTGTCAATAGATACAATGTCGCAGCTATTGGCAAGGAAACAGAGACGCGCACTATCTCACTGTCTCGCGCTCTCTGTGTTGTGAATTCTTATGCACGGTTTATATTTAGGCGTAAAATTATTTCTGATATAGATAGGTGTTTGACATTACGTTGAACTCTCATACCTACGTCGGCAAGCTCCACCTGGATAAATATTCTGCGCTAGTCAAGAGTTTGGAGAAAAATTTTCATGCACCGGTGATATTTCGTAATAATGACAAATATTCTCGTGTTGATTCGTATACGTACCTACCTAGTTGGCATTAGCTTTCTTTCACAGTACTGGTGTTATTAATTAAGAATTTACAGAATTCTCTTTTCAATGATAAGTAAAGTGTAGTTACGGGCATGAATGAAAATATACCTCAATTAAATGTTTGCAGCTGTAAATTGGAAAGTCGGTGCTTCATTCAAAGAATATTCCGCTCGCACCGCACCGACTTCATATTTCTGCTAGTGCTAGGCCATAAAACTCATGGCTTTAGAGGATTATTTTATTGTTTTTTTCAGGTTTTTTTTAGGTACTCTAATCCGCAACTTTCCTGGAGTCTTAATTGAAGTATTTTTTGCGTTCTAGCACTATACATTAATGATATTTACTGTATTTTTTGTGCAAACAACAAACAAGTAATGGTTTTTGTCACAAAGTTACTATTTGTTTTATTCTCACTTTGTAAACTAGTAAACAATGTGCCGTCACTTTTTTTTTTGATGTGACGTCCCGACTCGAACACTACACAGATAATCTACAGAAAATCATGGCCGGCAGCGTTTTCGTGTGTTCATGAGAAGTTCTTTTTAAATTATGTTTTTATAGTGTTTTAAGTCCCACAAAAATAAAATATTTTTTTAGGGTCTAAAAGAGCAATAATTAACAATTTTAGCCACTTTTCAAAAAAGAGTACAATATCCTATATTGTATGGGTAGGTGTCTCACTGGTTATATGTATTGTACACTTTAGTAAAGTCTTAGTCTTTACATTGTAGGTATATTATGAGAAAGAAACTCAATTTTTCAGTCGCGCTAAGCTCCCACAGTATAAACGAGTCTGCATTAATACTGGACAATTCAGGTTTGTACAAATGTACAGTCGCCAACACTTTACTGATAATTCATGAAGCTTTATTACAACGTGACAAGGTGCACTTAGTTGAGGCGTAATATCGGTGCGTGTAAACGAGATGTAATTTACGGAATCAAGGTGTCCATTAGCAGTGGAGAAGCATTTGACATTGAAATCAAGTTCTGTTGAAAATATGATATAGTTTGGTAAGTAATTTACAATACAATACAATACAAATATTCTTTATTGAAAACCACAAAAATAGTACAAAGAGATTACAGAAAACAGGTAATTTAGTACGTTAGTACGTACGATAGACTCTACGAAATACCTGTTTTTATAACATTGAGAGATATAAAGTTCTTAAATTGCGGTATAAACCTAAAACATATAGTTTAAAACAGTGGCTAACTACTTTGAGATTAGTATATCTTGTTACTAGAGGCTGTTTAATTTTACACCTTTGACTTTACAAGAATACCTTATAAAAAAAAAACTTATATATTTTCCCCCGTTCTGCTATTGTCGAAAAGAAAGACATTATGCTCTGTATGTGTTGATAAAATAAAATACAATTACTGCAACAAAAGCTTTTATTACAAAACTGTAACATATCTTGACAAGTTTCAGCTATCATGGTTTTGACTACAACAAGAAAACACTAAAGGTCGGTCGTTCATGCACTGAAGTATTGCCAGGCATGAATGTACAAAAACTTGGACCAAAATTAGCCTCTTGTCTCCACGCAGTGCGTCGGCGATTGTACCCGGGCTAGACGGGTCAGTGCACCGCGGGATGCACATGCACCTCGCCCGCTGCAGCCTTCGATGCAATGCACGAGCGAAACTTTATTAAAGAATGAAACTTTAGATACCGTTGACGGACATTATTAGTGGTAAAATTTAATTTCGGGATGTGCTTCATAGCATGTGATAGCATGCAAGTCAAAACCCAAAAGGCTATTCTACAAAAGGATTGCACAATGGCTCTTAAACATTATCACTTGAATTAAAACGTATGATTGCAACTGAATAATGTGAAAAACATTTAGTGTTTATTTGATATCTTTGACGGCTACGGCTACCCTTCATACCTAAGTATACTTAGTCGAAGACGTACCTACATAATAGAACATTTTAAACAATAAAAGATAGAACTGAGAGATATCGTGTACAGTATTTTTAAGGGTTTTTAAAGATTGTAAGTAGGTATTTTTTAATCTGTGTGTAGTACAGGCCCTTCTCATGCTAGTTACAGTTTTCTAGTTCTAAGACTCTCTGAGACGTCGCGGACAGACGGCTAAATAGACCGACAGGCCGAAGCTATATGGGTACTTTGTTTTCCACGGAACCCAAAAATATGCCCTCGTCGTGATACAGACACCTGAGTACGAATATTCGAAACCTGCGTAACGTAATCGAGTAGTAAACGTTATCAAGAAATTTGTATGACGTTTGGAACAGCGCCCGCCCGTGAGCGTATTTGGAACAAGAATTTAGTAGGAGGTTTCTCAATTTCGATACGATAACGTAACGTTATGATTCGAAAACTTCGTACTGTGTTACATTCTTACATAATAATAATGGCAAGTCACTTCGGGTTTCATATTCGTGTCTCATTCTTTGCAGCTACATTGTAGCAGGTACTTAAGTAGGTAAAGTTTTTCGCTTACGCGAATATTCAGCTAATCGTCGAAGAGTTATCTTACTTTTATGTGTAATCAACCTATATGAGGTCAAAAATGAAGTGATATTGAATTATAAATATGAAGCAAGATTTGATAGGGGTATTCTGACCGTTATACCTGCTGAAATGCATTGCAGGTGATGTGCGTAATAGTTTTGCTATCATGTCCCTGACTTGTACCTAAGTGATTTCTCTTGAATGGGTATTTACAACAGTCTGTAAGAGAAACAAAAATCATCAAGACCGTGGTCACGAGCAGACGTCATATTGTCGTTGTTATCATTAGCTCATTAGGTACTTATACGACCAAAACGTCAAGTCAAATAGACCTACCTAAACCATATTTTTCTCGCAATGAAGCCCGAATATCGAGAAAAAAAATATGACGTTTGGAACAGCGCTCCCCTGACTGTATTTTCTCGATGCCGATACGAAAACGTTACTATAGTCGATTCTTCGTAAAAACTCGTGCTCGACCTACACTTACGTATTTGTTGAAGGGGCGGTTTCGACAGGAATGATCATTTTATTGTTACTACGTTTACGTGTCTCTACAGACGAGACAACTAGGCAGCCGTGTGTGTTACTATTACTTACCCACCTGTCTCCTCGGGAGTACAAGTTTATTTCCAATTTGAGGGTACTTGGAAAAACCGGTCGCAGCCGCTGGTCGCCGGTGCCTTAAATTTTCGTCAGCACACTCGCGTCTCCCGCCGTCTGCAATTACATTTCGTAATTTACAAATTGCCTTTTTATGCGACACTTTGCTCATACAAACTTTGTTTGTACAGAAAATAATCATTGAAATAAGTTAAGTATGGGAAATTTCATTGTTTAGAATGTCGACTTACGGTCTTAGTGAAACAGATTTGGGGATGGATGAAAATTTCAGAATTGCTTGATTTTTTTTTTGGTGATAGGAATAACCTTCCTCAGTACCTGATAAAAGTTTGAGATTTTTCTTTTGCGTCGTTTATTTTTGAAAAATAAAAACATTTTCCCCCGTTACGTTCTGGGCCTAGGACGGCTGATTTTGCGTTTTCCTTGGTCCATCGCATATTACAGAAAAACATCTGTGGTGATTAATGACATTGACATCTGACAGCTGTCTTCACAGACATAACTTTGTTTGTTTTCGCTGCCTACGCGTTCACTGCTTTTTCCAATTTGATTATTTTACGAACTGTTTTTGCCCCCGGACATTGCCAATAGCTTGCCTGACCGAACGATGACTTGCGCTTTTCGACTCTGGATTTGATTTTCATAGCCGCGACGCCGACCACTGCAACTCAATCAAACTGGACCCATTTATACGTTTTACCGGCGTATTGATTTTAAATCAAATCATTCACCATGAATGACCACGAACATCAACGATACAGAGATCCTAAGACATGTTTTATACCAATGTGCTCCAAAAGTGATAAAAAAAACCCTGCTTGAGATTCTTTGCTGTAAGAGAAGAGCTGAAAGAAAATTGGTTCCTAATGGCTGGCAGGAACTGTCCAAAACGCCGAAATTATTGCTGTGAAGACCATCTAAAAGTAATAAAAGACTATTGATTGACTTAAGGTGTTTTATTTTAAATAAATCTTAATCATACATCACAATCCAATCACCATAAAGCTTTTGCACCTCGTATTTCAGCGACATTATGCTTATCACTGTTCTTCATAAATGCCATTAGCATGTAAGTAAGTATCAACAAGTCGTAAGTTCGAAGAGTCTGCTTTTACTTAAATAACAGCACCTATTCATGTCGGCAGTTTTCAAATTCCAGTTTCTAGTTAAGAGTTGCGGCTGTCGTAGCAGCTATAAAATCAAATCCAGGGTCGAAAAGCGCAAGTCATCGTTTGTTCAGGCAATCCATTGATGGCAATGTCCGGGGGCAAAAACAGTTCCTAAAATAATTAAATTGGAAAAAGCAGTGATCGCGTAGGCAGCGAAAATTAACAAAGTTACGTAGGTTATGTATGCGAAGACAGCTGTCAAATGTCAAAGTCATTATTTACCACAGATGTTTTTCTGTAATATGCGATGGACCAAGGAAAACGCAAAATCAGCCGTCCTAGGCCCAGCACGTGACGGTGGAAGATGTTTTTATTTTTCAAAAAATAACGACGCAAAAGAAAAATCACAAACTTTTATCAGGTACTAAGGAAGGTTATTCCTATCACCAGAAAAAAAATCAAGCAATTCTGAGATTTTCATCCATCCCCAATTATATAGGTAATATAAGTATTTTCCTTTTAAATAATATTAATATTTATACAAACTAAAGGATTCTTAAATATTAAAATTTTAGGTTTCTTCTTAATTCTTTTAAAAACGAAGCCTGATTACTAACATTACCTACCTAGGTATTATATTAGTTAATAGGTAGGTACTGTAGGAATAGGTTGCATTATGATGCATATCTGGCAGGCCAGACTGATCTATCTCGTTTTGAATTCAGAATAGTTTTAGAATAAAGCAACAGTCGGGCTATACTCGACTGACATACGTGAGTGATCCGTTTATTTCACTATGATTGAATCTCACGGAAGTTTCATGTTAAAGCAACAGTCTTTGCTTTCGGAGGCAGATCAGTCGAGCTGGGTCCTTGAAAGCAAGAACACATGAAATATTTTTTTAAGCCCGTCTTTAAGAAATATAGCCCGATCTCGATACAAGTGTGTTTTCATTCATTACTAATTAGTTAAAGCAGGGCATCAGATATCTAGTACTTAATCCGCGACCCCGTTTCTCTGCTTTTCGCGGCTTGCCGTGGGCTTGCCGCAGCATCATACTGAGGGTGACCCTTTTAGTGCTATTCGGCACATATTTTTAATAGTTAGTTCTTAAGTAACTAATAGTGTTTGCAGTGTCTGTTTTCTGTTATTGTTTTCTTTTTTAATTGTATGTGCAAGTGTCGAATTAGCCTCTAATAAATATATTTTTCTCTCTTTCCTTCTTTCTTGGCCGGGATCCTATAGTCAGCCTTTCCGTCGTTTATTGTTGATAAATAGCGCTATTTTCAAAATAGACCTGTCACGCGTCCATAAAGCGAGGCACACACTCCTCGTTAGTCATTACATCGCTTGATCGGCGAAAAGAACAGTCCAGGAGGGATGAGAAAAGAGTTTATGCTACTAGCGGTCTCGTCCATAAAGAACTTTTGTGCGATGTCCGTAATTTTTTTGGTTCAGAACAGGGTTTTGAAATCTGACGAGTAACAATGTACGTATTTTACTATTGTTATGGTTTTATTTTTACTCAATTACGTTTATAAATAATTTATCTCTTCAATCATTTTGGGAGAAATTGAGAAGGCCCACTGTTGGAAACCACTTTTTGTCCAAAATCCAGTGTTCGGCCACGGGGGGCCGGCTTTTGGGTTTTGCCCAAATTTTTTACTTTCCTATGAAATGCATGCCGTTAAATTCGTAATTTTTATTTATTTACATTTTCTGTAGAGCACTATATTCAATTACCTATTGCAGAAACCCAATAGTCGGCCCCGTTGAAATTCAGTTTTAAATAGTGCCGAGAATTGGAGAGCATGTTTAAAATAATTTATCTACACACATATCATAAGTCCTCTATAATGCGTTCAGAAACCGTAGAAAATGACCTGCATTGCCTCCGCCGCCAACCACCACGACCAGCAGGTCCAGCAGTAAAGTAATAGTCATTACGACATCGAATTCGATGTCGTAATGACTTTTCGATATCGAATTAGATTTTTAGAATTTGCCAACCAACTTAATTTACAATCATAGTGAAATAAAACGGATCACTCACGTGTATAAGTCGAGTTCATAATCATGTGTTTTTTTACAAAAAAAACTGTTTACGAAACGTCAGCTCGGTATGTTTGTCTATGATTAAAAAAAAACAATCAAATTACAGACAGGTATGGGTATGATACATGCCTTCGGCTTCTGAACCTATCTTAGAGTACTTATAATATGTGTGTAGATAAAGTAATGTATGCAACTCCACATAATAGTAGTTTATGCAAGTGCTACATAATGAGGGTCCTTAAAACACGAGTGTGTTTTTATGAAACGAGGCGAAGCTGAGTTTCATAATAGGATCACACGAGTGTTTTAAGGCCTAATTATGTACAGTTGCATACATTACTTTATCTACACACATATTATAAGTACTCTAGGATGGGTTCAGAAGCCGAAGACATATATCATACCCATATCTGTCACGAATTTGACTGTTTTTTTAAAATCATAGACAAACATACCGAGCTGACGTTTCGTGAACTGTTTTTTTTTGTAAAAAAAAATTAAAATATATCACATTATTAATTATACGTGTCAGACTGAACTCGACTTATATACGTGAGTGATTCGTTTTATTTCACTATGATTGTAAATTACGTTGGTTGTCAAATTCGGTACATCGAATTCGATATCGAAAAGTCATTACGACATCGAATTCGATGTCGTAATGACTATTACTTTACTGCTGGACCTGCTGGTCGTGGTGGTTGGCGGCGGAGGCGACGATGTACTGCAATGCTGGTCATTTTCTACGGTTTCTGAACGCATTATAGAGAACTTATGATATGTGTGTAGATAAACCACTATTCCAGCACTCGTCTCCCAGTGCAACAATTACTGAGATGTGCTTGATTTCAAGTTTACTTTAAGTAAAAATACCTAGTTTTCTATTTGTTCACTTTATTTACGTAATAAAAGCAATTTACAATGACATTAAATCTAAGCTAAAACTAAGTAAACTGAAACACACTCGTCGTTAAAAGGCTGAGTTATTTTTCCTTTAAAAATGCGCGTTGATGTCTTTTATACGAGATCCTAAATATTAATTATGAACAATCCAAAAATAAGCCTTCAATAATTTCATAAAATCATAATCGTTTTTCACTAACTTACTTACTTAAAATCCAACTTTTTTTCGTAAATTTTGTAACATAATACCTACTTTTTCTGCTAAATACATTTATTGCTTTAGTTAGTCTATACTCCAACTCCTAGGTAACTTTATTTAATATAACAGACAAAATTAATTATAAAAAACCAATTAAAATAAAACTAAAAATATAAACTAAAACCTAATCTAGAAAATCTAAAAACGGCCCCTGTGGCATGGTACCAAGAACGCTGGCAGCATTTCCTCGCTGTATGGCAATGCCAATACGTTGTGCAAGGAAGCTGCCAGCCCTCTTGTCCCCGGTGACGTCGACTAGTCGCTTTCTCAGTTCAGTGATGAGGTTCTTCGCCCCAGGACCCCACGGACCGAGGGTCTCGACACCGAAGGCATCGAAGTTGTATCCGGCGTCGAGATCTCTGTACTTCCGTTTTTTGCCATCCTCGGCCGCTTCAGCTGCTGCGTCGGCCCTGTGTATTGTACCGTGGAGATGAGACGGAGCTAGAGTGTCCACGCAGGTTGCGTCCCACACCAGCATCCGACCCATTTTCCACGGTATAAGAGACATCCCGTCTGGTCTCTTGCCATCGTCCCGTGAGATGCCGATTGGTTCGAGCATCGCTGGCACGTTTATGCTAGCAAGAGACCGGCGGATGATGTCGTTAAGGGCGGCGTGTCGCGAAAAGCGGCCGGCACTTTTTACACATGAGAGCCCGTGGTGCCCCAACCGGTCGACGCCACTGCCACAGGGACATTTGTGCGGAGCACAAATCGGGACCCCTATGCGCAGGCTGACTGCCAGGCGGAGCGTGGTGCAGTCGAGGAAGGTGCCAGTACTCGAACAGGGGTAAGCGTTTAAGCAGTGACCGGCCTCCTTGCATCCGACAGCAGTCAGGCGCGCGCGCTCCGCTCCAGAGCTGCCGTTAAGAAGTGTGGTAAATGTTAATTTAGAAATCACATCATCCCAGCACATTTGTGATTTTGTATTCTCAGGTACATTTACCCCCGGGCAAGCAGATAACCAGGCATTTACGGCGCAGTCCAAGCCCGTAATCTTGTAGTTTGACAGGGGATCCCCTAGGATTTTACCTACAAGATTGTGCGAGCTATGGACGGACGACAATAATGCCGGGAGAGCAACACTGGTAATTTTACGCAACCCTAAACCCCCGTACCGGACGGGGAGGGATGCCTGACACCATGATTCTTCGCTGAGCCTTAAATTTAGTATTAATTCCAAATTGGTTTTGATTAGGGAGTCAATAGGTGTTAGCAAATTTTGATGTTGCCAAAAGGGGCTGCAGCGAAGCATATAAGTTAGTTTTGGGACAAAGAGACAGAACTTCAGGATGAAAAGGGCTGAATGGGAGCTAATTTCGAGTAGACGATCTGAGCAGTTTTGGAATTTAGAGATGGTCTTTTTTATATGGTCGGGAAAGACTTCGTCGAAAATGGGGGTTCCTAGGAGGTTAAGGGAATCCTTGGTTGAAATTTTTATGTTTGGAGTTAAATTATTAAATTTTTCTATAATTTCTATGTGATCTAAGGTTGTACTGTGTATATAGAGTTCACATTTGCTGAAATTTAGAACTAATCCAATAGATTCAAAATTGTTTATGAGGACAGTTAGGTCTGAGAGTACGGTGTCCACATCTCCTCCTAGGGTGCCGTCGTCTAAGTACCAAACGTTAAATTTAGAACGTAAATTTTGAATGATAGGATTGATTTTAAACTAACTTTTTGTATTATTTTTATTTTTACGGTCATCCCGTTTGAAATTAATTTTTCACAAATTTCAAATTTGATGCGTAAATATACAGAAAAACCAGAAAAAATTGTTCTCGAATTGGGGTTCGAACCCAAACCTTTACCATACCGTGGTAACGCGCTAATCCAATTACGCTATCCGAGCAATTGGAAGTTAGCACGAAAAACTCCTATATATTCACGCATCAGATCTTGTTACTTAATAATACAAAAAGTTAGTTTAAAATCAACGATTAGCGCCATCTCTCGCTTAGTAGGTGAACGTAGATGTTTCATACTAAGGTGTATTAGGTGTGTGTAAGTAACAAGATCTGATGCGTGAAAATATAGGAGTTTTTCGTGCTAACTTCCAATTGCTCGGATAGCGTAATTGAATTAGCGCGTTACCACGGTATGGTAAAGGTTTGGGTTCGAACCCCAATTCGAGAACAAATTTTTCTGGTTTTTCTGTATATTTACGCATCAAATTTGAAATTTGTGAAAAATTTATAGGATTGATACCTAGACTGTAGAGGGCCGGCCCGAGAGGATCGCCCTGCTGGCAGCCAACTTCTGAGTGAAGTTGGTTATTGCGGTACATTAATTTAGAAGGATCGGCATAACTTTGGAGGACGTAATTGTACAGTTCCGGGATGTTGTCTCGGACTTCTGCCAGCAGGGTGTCTCTATTTATAGAATAAAATGCGTTTTTCACATCGACTTTCAGCAACACCTCACATTGGTCGGTATAAAGGTAGCTGCGTAAGGCATGGACAGCTGCCTCGCATCCACCTTTAGTCCCAAAACCTAATTGTATTGGTTCGAAAAGCGGCTGTAACTTCGGTAATATGTGACGAGCGGCGACTTTTGAAGCTAGACGTCGTAGCGTTGCGCCAACAGCGATGGGTCTCACGCCGCCATCCTTTTTTGCAAGGGCAATGAGATTAGCCCCATATAAAACCAGGACTATTTCTGGGTTTACTCCTCCAGTCAGCATAAGGTTGATTCCATTTTTGAGGGATATGATTAGTTTCCTGGCGATGTCGTCTACACCGTGGGAAATCAGGTCTTTTAGGTGTTGCGGGGAAATTCCGTCAAGGCCTGCAGCTGAGCCGGTTCTAAACCTGGAAATTCCATCAATTATATGTTTTTCTTCAATTTGTAGGCAGTCCTGTGTTGCAGTAGGGGGATCAAGGAATGGAGGTGTTGCTGGGGCTGGGGGATGCTTCGAATGTAAGGCCGAGAGTGTCTCAGGAGAGTCAGGTGATAGAACGTCACTAGAAAACAGTAGCCGGGCAGCGCCTTTCAAGTCTCTATCACTAATTTTATTTTCTACGGTCTTAGGCAGGTTGTAAACGGAAGGTTTTGTTCTAGTTGTTTGTAAATTGAAAGCTGGTTCTATGGGCTTGAGGCAGTTGTTTTTGATCTTTCGGGTTAATGAAGTGTGTTTATCTTCAGATGTAGTGGTAGTGTGGAGGGTACAGTATGCAAAGGAAAGGAGATCGCGGGAAGTTTCGATGCTGTTGGTTACTACGCACTTGTCTAGAAGGTGGGAAAGACGTGTAGCAACACTTATTCTTGCTCCGCGTGGAATCCTTTTGATGATAGGAACGTTATTTTTGAGCTGGCCGAGGTGGAGGTGTAAATTACTTGATGGATGAGTTGTCGCCGGAGTGTGTGGTTGTGGGTGGTTTGAAGTTGAGGCGGAAGTAATATCCTGTGACAAACAGTTTTTATGAATTTTAGAAAAGTGTATATTTAATCCACGGGTGCTTTGGAAAGATTTTTGGCAAATGTGGCATGTATGATTTCCTAGGGACGTACTATCACTGGGTTGGGTCGAGGCATGCATAAGCACAAATCTTAAGCTAAAAGAACAATAATAATAATAATAAACTATACTAAGGATTAATAAACAATAACATAAAAAGTAGCAAAATAAACAGATTGACTTGACACTGTCTAACTCTGACAGGGTGGGTTTCGCAAGGCGCAGATACTGTTTGGCGTCGCCTAGGATACGCCAGCTGCCGGGCCAATGGTAAGGTGATATGGTCTGTGTGGAGGCTGGTGTGGGTCACTACGGGTTACCGTGTGATGGCGGCGAATGTCAAAGGCCGCAACCGCAAAAATTGCACGGGCTTCCGTCGACCGTGCGGCTTGAAGCAAGCCGCCCACACGCATCCAGCCAAGTCGAACGACTAGGGTTCGATTGTAAATTAAATTAACTTCGTGATCGCCGTGCTTTCTATTTTAAATGATTTTCTTGAGGGACCACAACAAGTCAGATTGACTTTTTTTTTATAATACCTACTTATAAACAGTCAAAATAATATATCTTTCCTGGATTTAAAATATACCTTTGCTATATTGTTACTTGTATGTTATGAGTTATGAACCTATTGTATATAAATATATACGATACGAGTGTAAATGGCCCTATGGGCGGCCCGCTACGTCGTTGTCAAATCGGCTCTACCATATCACGTTGCAAATGGTTGTACGTATTCAATGTGAAAGCTCGGCATGGTGCTGGGCGCCGATTTACAAATCACACCTGTGATACCTCTAGATCTAGAAGATGGTGAAAATCTTTATACTTAAGTATCGTTACAAATTACGACAAAGTGAATTAAATTTTCGACTACTTAAGGATGTTCACTAGATTCAATTGTGTGTGTGAACTGTGGAGTTCCCAATCCGCACTAGGCTCGCGTGGGTATAGCCCAAGCCCTCTCATTCTGAGAGGAGGCCTGTGCCCAACGGTGGGAAGTAGAAACAAGACTGGTGATGTCTATATATTTTATATTTTAATGTTATATATTATAACACAAATCATATTGGAGGAATTATGTGTAGAACTTTTGCACATCGTTCACCGACTGAATACTGTACCTCCTGCTGTACTTTAACACCACCCTGTACTACGTTTATAAGTATTCTGGCAAATAAAATAAACATTTTCTATTATATTCTATTCTAGATTCATGGGTTTCTACTACCCTACAAGTTTTTCAAGGTCAATATTTTTTCAATAATTTTTGAGTGGTATTTTCACAGGCATGGGTTTACATAATATCTACTTTACTCTTGTATTGCGTTGCATTGCATACAGTCAAAGGAGCTGACTCAAGAGGGCTCGCGACGTCTCGCCCGCGCCTAAAAAAATGTCAGACGCGTTCGAGTGCTTTGACCGAAATTTAAAGGATTTTGTTTGCTTTGTTTGCAGGGACGGTATCGAGGTAAGAGTGGGCAGCGGGGCAGCGTAATCAATCGGAGCTATCTGTTGACGCGGCGAGCGTCGACCCCGGCACAACACAGCGAGCGCAGCGCTTTCACTGCATAGCCGCACCGCCCGCTCATACCCTACACAAATAAGGCCCCTGTGCTAATATGTAACCAACCGTCTTATGCACGTCCATAAACCTAAATAAGTCTATCACGATGTCGGCCCGCTTTGGAGAAAACTGGACACGGGTACTTGAATGCAATCATAATCTTGATAATTATGCGCCGAGCTGGTTAGTAGAAACTACATAATTCCCGGTTGGCTACATAGAAAGTGTTGTTTGTGTTTCTGTTTGAGACAATTATACCTACATAAAAGTTTTCTAGCGTAGAAATATTGTTTAATAAAGAGACAATCTACAATGTACGATTCAAATAACTGCGGTAAGTAATATTTTACTAAGAAGATTTAATGTTAACTGTATAATTTTCCGTCGCGTTAAGTACCTACTTAAAAGCGTAAAACACAAAAGTTTGGCTCACAAACTCGTTTAATGGCGCTACTTTATTATTACCGTCAAAATATTGTAAACTAATATATTTTGAAAGGTAGAATCTAATAGTATGATTTCACTATAATGTTTAAAAAACAAAGGGTCCGCCATTGGTCCCTCGACCGCAGACGTGTGAGTGCGCCGGCTGCGCGTGCGCGCCGCTGTGCGCGCGCCGATATCTCCTGCACCCGGTGTTCCGCTTTGTTCTCCGTTATCGTTGTTTACATAACACCAAGGCACTGACATAGAGCGCTAATATAGCTACTCGTCACACATTGGTGGACGTATTTTATAATAGAGTGCGTATAAATTGCGGTCTGCCTCTGCATCTGAATCAATTGCAATTGGACTTGATTTAAATAGTGAAATAAACGGATCACTTACGTTTGTAAGTAGAGTTTTGCCGAGTGATCAGTTTATTACTAGCTTTCGCTGGCGGCTTTTCTTGCGTAGCAGAACTTCATATACCGTGGGAATTTAGCAATATTCCTCCATATCCCTTGTCTACGTCATAAAGAGAATCTCTATCCAAAATTTCAGCTTTCTGGGTCCAACGGTTTGGGCTGGACGTTAATGAGTCAGTCAGTCAGGACTCTTCTTTTTTTTAACTGACTTCAAACTCAGTTCGACGGATTTTTTTTTACGTATGTTCCTCGATTACTCGAAGATGGCTCGGCCGATTTGCAGAAATCTTTTTTTGTTTGAAAGGGTATCCATTTCAGTTAATCCCATTGAAATCAGGTCAAGATCTGATGCCGAGGAGCTTGTCCAGGAGAAATCGAAGGAAATCTTCAAAAATTATCACAACACCTGTGGGGATTTTGGTATTTTTTATAATAACTCGTATAGGTATTTGCTGGAAAGCGCTATTAGTTGAAGTGGAACTGATGATGGAGACCGCAAATGGCCACCGGAACATTTTTTTTCGTATAAAATTGTATCGGTATAGATGATTGAGTCTCACGGTTTCATGTTAAAAGTTCTACTTACCTCTTCCAGGACTTACTCCAAATCTTTTTCTGTGCACGCTGCTAGGCCACAGCCTCGGTTACCGACCTCCGTCAGGCAATCTCTGTCTGTGTACTTATTTTTATATAGTAGTATATTATAATATGATAGGCTTTTGTATGAGTTTATTATTTATTCCCCTTCACTATTTGTGATTATAAACGCACTCTTTGTCGGTCTCTTAATTAACTATGCCTCTTTACCGCTCAAAGGTTGACTGGCAGAGATCCATTATAAGGATAAGTCCGCCTTTGTACTTGTATGTCACTGTTTGTAACTTGTCTTTATTTATGTATTTTCAGTACAGTCACCAGCAATAATATATTTTTAAGCGACTCAGTGTCCGATATTTATGCCCTTAACCAAGAACGATATTTATGCCGGCCGCAACCCATCAGATCTTATTGCCGTCGAGTATCGTCATATGTTTTTGCCTGCTACCATGATCAGATATTTTTGCAGCGCTGTCCATAATCATATATTATTGCTGGTGACTGTACAATACTTACTTACTTAAAAGTTGATCTAATAAGTTATGACCGCAATGTTTTGGTGTGGATGTGGTATGAAATATGAATAAAAAAAATACGAAAGCGACATTCGTGCTTATTTGAAATACGTGGCATAACACAAAGGGCATACAATTTTAGCTCTCTGGTTTGGCATGCCTCCGGGACTTAAGGTATAAGATAAGTACTGTTAATTACAAGTGGCCGGTGGGATGTCTTCCATGGGATGCGATGCACCCAGCGAAGTCAGTCATTTGTATGGGTAGCGAGACGCATAGAGTCTAACGGGAATATAGGAGAGGGTCCTCCCGCGGTCTGAACAACTTCAGAGGCGCATTTAAGTTTGAAGCGTACATACTGGACTCGTTTTAGTAGGCTAGCCTTGCATACCTAGTGTTGAAAAAATATATTAGAAGAAAAGAAGCCGTCGAGGTTGCTTTGTTACTTTTTAAATGCGAAATATTTAAGGTCAATGCATTTAGCTTTAGCTCGTTTAATTGTCCTTGAAACAACAAGATTTTTACGATACCTCAAAATATATCCGAAGTCAAACGGTCAAGATAAATGCATTTATATGTCGCAACAAAGTTGCAAAAATTCAAAAAAATTAAAATTCTATACAGCAAATAGGCAGTTGGATGCTCTTTTACACGTAATTTTTTTGAGTCTACCATCGCTTTCGGAAATACCATGATTGCCAAGAAGAATGCGCCGCAAGAAACTTGAGCAACAAAGTTACACTGCAGTTGTCAGATGTTGCGGCTACGACGAAATAAATTGCCGACAGTTTGTCACGTGATAGGAACACAGGAATGCTGGTTGTTTCTCTGATAGTCTGATATAAGTTATCACGATGACGTTGCTGATCACAATCTTAACTACCTACCTACTTGTCTTTATCCGCGATGAAATTCTTAGTGGAGTTGACCTATCTTACCTTTATATTATATATTTAAACGAAAATAGGGGCCACGAGGGGCCACTGAGTGTTTTGATCGTTAGGTACGTGAAAATTATATTAAAAACAGTATATTGAAATAAGTGAAACAATTGACTACTTAATGAAATAATTATTAGCCTAAATAAAAACAAAAGCCTTGTAGCTATTACTGTTCTTTAAAAAAAATACTCATATACTTAATACAATTTTCACGTAACGATCAAAATAAGTACTTAGTGGCCCCTATTTTTTCTCTCTATTCTCCTCCTAGGAAACATGCCATTTTGTAGAAACTAGTATTAATAACATCAGATTTAGTCCGAGAAGGAATAAATGTGCTCCCTATAATTTTCACTTCTATTTGAAGCCCAGTTTTTCCAGTCTCCGACTAAACTTAGTTACGAAAAATGAAATGAATTGAAAATTATTTACTTGCTTTCGACATAGTACGAAAGTGATGTTATAATAGTTGTTGTGCAGTGACATGTCTAACCGGATATACTGGCATGCAATTTTATTTTTACCTAATGATTGGTTGAAAGAATTAACGGAATTATTAGATACATTAAAATCAAAATCAAAATCAAAATCAAAATCAAAATTTTATTCAGCAAATAGGCAGTTGAATGCTCTTTGACACGTCATTTTTTCGAGTCTACCAGCGCTTTCGGAAAGACCATGATTGCCAAGAAGAATGCGCCGCAACAAACTTGGCACAAAGTCATTTTTTCTAAAAACAAGTTACATTAGCTCTTACAATACGCAACCACAGACAAATTACACAAAGAAACCTCACTCTGTCATTAAAAGATTAAGAGAAAAAAAAAAAACCGCATTTTAGAAACAAGTGTAAAAAGTAATTATTAGAACAGCAAAACCAGAACACTACTTTACTGGTACGTTTTAATTGAGCAGGAGATGTATAGGGTCTCCAGGTCAAATATCTGTGAAAATTTAAATTACAAAGGGATGTATAGGTTCCCAGAATTAATACTATAATATAATACTTAATCTGAATGGCTTAGAGATGTATAGTCTCTAGGGTCAATTTAAACTAAATTTAAAATCAGCAGAGGTGTAAAACGGCTCCACGGTCAAATAACAAGTATAATAATACATATACATAAACTGGAGATGTATATGGTCTCCAAATGTCAAATAACAGAAATTGATGAAATATACATTTCATGTCATCACGTCAAATAAATAAAACATTATTATTATTATTATTAAAACATTATTTATTATTATTGCATACTGAATACATTATTACATTATTGAATCCATTATTACATTATTATTGAATATATTATTACCTTATTGAATACATTATTACATTACTGGATACTTTATTAAGTACATAATTGAATAAATTATTGATCATTAAATTATTAAAAAAATATTCAATTATTCATACGTGATCAAGAAGTTTGAATGTTAAATATATCCAAACAAATTTTACCGCAAATCCTAATCAGTTATTTGTTATACAAGGGTGCAAAGTTGTATTTTACCCGCGAGTAACACACGAGAAGTAAAATACATTTGCACCCGTGTGTAACACTAAAACTTTTCACCTCACTGTAGCGAGGAAAGCGCAACATGCAAAAAAACAGCTCTTAAAAAATTAATTTTCATCACTAATTTTTTTTACGATATCATAACAAAAAACTCTGGAAGTATATTTTTACGTGAGTCGGAGTAGGTGAAAATTTTTTTGCTGACGACGTTGACATTTCTGATGATGCGTTTTGAAATTGCATCGACTCAACTTGTGCGTTCAGAATTATATTCAACATCATTATAAAAGAAAACAAATGTTTCTTATAGAATTTTAAGGTTTATGACTTAAAATCATTAAATAACGCTGAATTTGGTAGTTTTTATTAAATTCTGAAGCCATTTATTATTTATTTAATGATAATTATAATGTCGAACGAACCATTATTATGAGCGTTTGACCTTTTGTTATCTGTCAATAGCTGCTTAAACACGCTCCACTCCAAGGTCAAATTATTTTCCCCACTAGTGGATAAAATGCGTTTTTAACCACTTGTTTCAAAGGATAAAAGACGGCTTTACGAGGTAGTGAGGGGAAAATTATTTTGTCTTCAGGTACTGTATTTAGTTTATTTTTGCCCGTTATCTTACTATTCATTTATCAAGTCACTCGTAACTCTAACATAGGCGCAGTTGGGTCGTCGGACCCAGCCCGTTGATACTTCAATACTTACCTTAGTCTTAACAAAGTACCCACCAAATCCTGTTTGCCGTGGCTTCTTGTCCGTCAAGTAAGCAATACTAAGGGCCGATTTTTCAATCCCCAGTAAGCTCTTATCCCACAGACAGTGTAGGGGTATCCATGGAATAAGAGCTTATCTGAGCATTGAAAAATCGGCTTTCCGCTATCTTTTACTGCCGAACAATACCGGTTGTCACCAACGGGCTCCGGGTGTAATCTAAAACTACCCCAAAACCGCAGAAAAATCGCACGTTACATGAGTAGAGTAGTAATGTGACGTAAGTCATCCTCGTGCGGTTTTCTGCCATACCTCGATGAATCGGTAACATTATAGCGTGACATAGGTACTCGGAGTAACATAAATCAAGCCAATTTATCAACAGTCGAAATCACGTCGAAATACGCGATGTCTTATGACTGCGCCTTACTGCACCATTTAAAAGTTTAAATATCGACTGCCACTTCACCGTGACCTTTTTTAAAGACCGACAGACAACTTTTACGACTTACTTAAGTATTTGTATAGTTGCAATAAGTATACTGAATCATTGTTTAATTATACTGATTTCTTTATATTTAGAACTTATTACCTTTTCCCTTAATTTCGTAAGTAAATTTACCTAAGTTTAACATTCGCAGTGCAAAAATATTTGTCAACACATCTTTAGTGGAACTACGTTAGTGCTTATTCAGATTTCTGACCAATTAGAAGCCGCTCTGAAATTCGTATGATTGGTGGCGATATGCTATTTGCGAACGGTTAGTAGATGCACATTATTTTGGATGGCACGAAGTGCCCTTTGACAAAAGTAGCTCAGTTTAGACAGTCGAACATTTGCAATTTTAGACCACTTACATCAGAATTTCATAATAATAAAAGTAAACAAGAAACTTAATACACATACCAAAGTTATTCCATACTTGATTTAATATGACTTTAATATCTTGACCGTTGTCCTTGGAACGTTCTCAACGACCGCAAACGGGTAAATATACCTACTGGCCTGGCTTTGTTTAGCTTAGCACATTTGAATCACTGTCTCTACCGTATAAGTAGCGAATCCCACAGTAAAAGTAGTATATAAAATGTTTGAAAGGAACTGGATGGGAAAAATTGTCTTCAAGTAAGTAAATGGAAGTTATAAGGATGGAGGATGGTACTCATACAATATTCTAGATAATTTCCAAATTCTCCGCCAAAAGACTTTTACTGTGCTACGGCTCAAATCTAGTACATAATCATTACAATAAGTACATAAGTAGGTATACATATAATATAAATTAACACTTACAACCCATGTAGCAACAAGTACACATGCATGCGCATGTAGCATGTTGTACAAGTTGCAAAACATTACAAAAAGTGGAAAGATTCTCGTGAATGTTCTCAGAACAATTCTTGCAATATGAAACTTATTGTTTAAAAAAGAAAATGTTCTTACAATAAAGTTTAAATGTTCATAATTATATTGTCGGAAGCAGCGGAAGCAGCTATTTTATTTGTTTTAACTTATTAACTGACAACAAATATTTGACACTTTGACGCTGAAGCAGAAAAGGATAGCCTTAGGAAATAATATCCCCGAGTTTCAATGTGGAATAAAACTTTATTAGGTTCTGCCCGCGGCTTCGCCCGATTGGCCTACAGGTAATAAATTAGTGACATGTTTTTCTTTACAAACAAACGTGGAAAGCGCTCTAACAAACTTTCAATTTAATATACAAACTGCCAATATCCCAAACCATGCCGTATAAAATAATCCTCTTCATTCCTTATCCCGTGGGAATTATTGAAAATCCTGAAAACTGTTTTTGCTTACTTGTTCTTAACAGTTTTACTTGTTCTTATTACCTACTTTCATGCCAGAAGTTTCTAGTAGGTAATCATAGTAACGGACATTAGGGTAACTTTCAAGCGGAAATATAAATCTGCTTTATTACCTATCCCGTCTCAATTTCGAAAAATCCCGTCTTAGTGCACCTTTATGATCCTCAAGGAATTATCTGTAAATTTTCAAGTCTCTATATGCTAGTCAGTTAAGTATTATGAAAATAATACTGATTGTTCTTTATTCCGTGGGAATTTTGGAAAATCCTGGAAAAAGTTTTGAACTGTTATTATTACCTACTTGCATGCCAAATTTGAAGTTTCTAATAATTATAGTTACGGAGACACAGCCACTTTTAGTTCGAAATTATAAATCCCATTTATGTCTCTATCCCGTGGGAATGCCGAAAAATCGCTTCTTAGTACACCTCTATAATACGCAAGGTATACGTGTATCAAATTTCAAGTGATTTAGTGGTTTGGGCTGAACGTTGATATCTCAGTCAGTCAGGACTTTAAAAATTTTATATAGGTATGTAGATTACGAAGTATGCTATTTCGCATAAACAAACTATCTCGCTACCTCTACATCAATACCTAAGTACTAACTCAGGCACGAGTTGCGCTGGCTGCAAGTTGCAATTCGAGTCGCGCCTGCTGTGGAAAAAAGACGAACGGACAGACTTCCTGCCAAGCTCCGGTGTCGCCCGACTTCGTTACTCGATCGCCCTGCTCGTAGATACGTATTTCTAGACTATTAGAGTTTCGTCTTTCATTTAATTACAACACTGTAAGTTGTTTGTCGGTATCATTTATTAGTTTCGGTTTCCAATAATGTAGTAAGTAGTACCTCAAAGGTGTCTTATAAATTATGCTGCAAAACTTAATATTTGACCGCGTTTTAAAACCACCTTCCACTTAGATATAAGTGACATAATGAGCCCTTCACGATTTGATGTTACCTAATTATAATTATAACAGTTGTATTTTACTGCGGCAAAGTTTCACAGTGGTCAAATATTGAGATTATAATACATAATAACAATTCTTTATTCAGATATCAATGATCCATCCGTTAGTAATTAGGTACCTATAGTGACTGACTATTACCTATAGAGGTAGTCGTACTTTAGTCAAGTGTGAGATTGTGTGAGTTTGTCAGTTTCAGCACCGTCTTTGGCATACCATTGCACTGGCTTTAATATAGGGACCTCTACCGTACTATCAGATTTGCGACTATACGAGGGCTGTTTGATAAGTACCCGTTTATGGAAAAAAAAAATTGTATATATGCATTTATTTTTCTACGTAGTCACCTTTTAACTCTATACATTTGTTCCACCTATACTCAAGCTTCAATAGACCATCCAAAAAGTATGATTTTGGAAAGTCATTAAAATAGGCCTCTGTGGCGGCAATGACTTCGTCATTTGATCCAAATCGCTTGCCACCGAGCCATTTTTTTAGGTTGGGAAACAAAAAGAAATCGCATGGGGCCAAATCTGGAGAATACGGGGGTGAGACAATAGTTCGTAGCGTAACTGTGCTAATTTAGCCGTCACAACTCTGAACGAATGAGCCGGGGCGTTGTCGTGATGAAATAGTACTTTTTTCTTTTTTAAATGGGGTGGTTTGTCCTTCAACACGGCGTCAAATTCATCCAATAAATTGGCATAGTACTGCCCTGTTATTGTTTTTCCCTTTTCTAAATAGTCAATATGTATAATACCCTGCGAATCCCAAAAAACGGTCGCCATGATCTTTCCAGCCGATGGGACGGTTTTTGCTTTCTTTGGAGCAGGTTCACCCGGTAAAATCCACTGCTTCGACTGCTCTTTCATTTCCGGGGTGTAGTGGTGGACCCACGTTTCGTCCACGGTCACGAAACGACGCAGAAACTCCTTCGGGTTACGTTTGAACACGGCCAAACACTGCTCCGAAGTAGTCAGTCGGTTCCGTTTTTGCTCCTCCGTGAGTAAACGCGGCACCCACCTCGCCGATACTTTCTTCATACCCAATTTTTCTTCTAATATGTGTTGTACCCTCTCGATTGAAACGTTTACAGCATCAACGATTTCTCGAAGTTTAATTCGGCGGTCGGCTAAAACGATATTTTCAATTTTCTTGACCATATCGTCTGTAGTCACCTCAACTGGCCGGCCTGGGCGATCCTCATCAAAGACGGTTGTTCTCCCCCGCTTAAACTCGTTATACCAATATCTGACGGTTGTCATAGAAGGAGCACATTCATGGTAAACCGCTTGCATTCTTACTTTTATTTCATCACATGTTTTTCCTTCCAAAAATAAGAATCTAATTACAGACCGATACTGTTCTTTCTCCATTTTAACAATTTTAAGTTCACGCCTTCACTGAATCGTTGTCAAATGAGAAAAAAAAAACAAAAGAATGCTATTTTTTTTTTTTAATTTTCCCGCCTCTGAAAAATGGCTTAAAAAGGTGGTATACTTATTTGCGGCCAGTGATATTAATATATTTAGAAAACGGGTACTTATCAAACAGCCCTCGTATGTACAGAATACATAATATACCAAAGATATTTGGAATGTTTTAAAAGATCGCAAGTTGCTTGTTGTAAGTAAGTAAGTAAGTAAACGCTTTATTGTACGAGGGCTGCCTTTTAAGTTGTGTCGTTTGGAAAAACTAAAGACAATTTAAGAGTTAAATGGTATTTATTATTTTTCAAAGTAATCACCGTGATATGTAATACACTTTTTCATTCGATCGAACCAGTTTTCAAAACATTTGGTGAGGTGGTCACTTAAAACTATGTGATGCTTAAATGTTATGGGCATTTTTATCAAAGAATTATAGTTCGTTTTAGTGCTTTTATGTTATACGCTATTAACATTAGTGATTCCATTATATGTATAGGTAGGCACAGTCGGTAACAAGCGTTCGTCTAAATAACTTTCACAGTCTTTAAGTACTTAACATATCAATTTTTTTTTACTTCAGTCTCCTGTATGATCTATAAGCACTAAGCTGTTTACCCGTTTTGAACGTTATTTTATTTGTTGACTCTATTAAGTAAGTACGCAAAACACTTAGTGATTAAAAATATAGGTGGGGTCGTACGTTCCAGACAAATTTGAGTGCACTGTGGGAACCGAGAACAAAGACTCCCACATGCCACACGCATCACCCCTCATCGACCCTTACATCCATAAATAGCCGCTTCATCGCAACTTAAAAGTCAACGACGCATTGTCTTTTATTTTTAAAGTATAGATTAAATAATTGCTCTGTAGGTATCCGAGTGCATTTGTTTGAGTGTGTGCGCGCGGGCGCTGCACCGCGCACGTGTGTGCGTGAGTATCGGTCCGGCGGCGCAGCCTCCCGCGTCTGCGGCCTGTCTAGACGCCCCCCCTCCCGCGGCGCCCGCGCCCCGCTCGACCCCTGCGCCTCCGCAGCCGCGGTGCACCTCGCCCGTTGCTCCTTTCACTGTACCTGTTTCAGCTATTGTCTTTTCTCTATAGAGCTAGCTTTCAAAGAAACACAAAACATTCAAATTAGCTTCCATTGATAAAAGTTGCAACTTACAAAAATGATTGGGTCTCAAATCCTCAAATCAAAATCAACATTTCTTGGTAGATCGGTTAGATAGGTAAATGTAAGTAATGTGTAGAAATCTAACTCAAGCTTTATATATTTACCTACTCGTATAAGTACTAGCCAGACTGCCAACGCGACATTAGTTAATAAAGTGCACCTACATTTAGATACTGAGTAAGTACTTACCTAAACTAGTTCAAACAAAACAAGATAGGTACGACAGCTGATAGTGATAGTTCCCGTCTAGTGACATTATCTTTCTAATCTAATTTGTTATCTAGCTTATAACGTACACACCATAAGATAACAATGTATGTAGGTACACGAATTCCAATTAGTTTCATTTCAATTGGTAAAGTCTGGTCTGGACACACAATTTCATTTGCCAACAAATTTAATGACGGTTAACCAATCAAATCAACGTTTGACTTTTTATTTTGAGGATTCCACTGTAGTGCAAGCCTGCAAGTTACATAGGTACTACCACAAAACATAGATTTATATATACCTATATATTATATACTGACGAAATACTTGCCATACAATACGTCGATGTACGTTTTTTGTGGTTAACTTTCGGTAGGTACCTACCTACAGAAAGTTAACCACAATATTTATTCCAGTTAGCCATTTTAAATTACTCTCGTTTTGCCTTTTTTTTCTATAAAATTAAATTGTAAGTAATGCTCAGACAGCTAAGTATTCTTTGTGTACCTAATACAAGATATGAAGGTGACATAAATTGTCGTTTTATTATGTGTTTACTGCTACCGTTACATCGAAAACACAAAGATGCTGTATGCTGCATGCCAGCATGATATGTTTTAGTTTTAACACGGGTTCGTACAGTACAATTACATATCATCAATTTATCAAATACATGTACCTACGTACGAGTACATAGGAGCAGACGTTAAACGCGAGTCTCTTGTCAATACATTATTACGTGTTCAGATAAATATCTATGAACACGTAAAATGAATGTATGAACACGTAGGCCACTACAATAATGTCTAATTTATGATTAGATGGTTGATTTCCATAGTGATACGCATTGTGAGTAAGTAGGTATTCGATATATCCAGCACTATATTGTTTTTGTAAAGTTTTGTTTAACGAAATTAAAAACGTAAAGGTCCATTACGACATATACTTAACTGCAATTTAATGCTGTACACTGCAATCGGGGTGTAAATGTTAGTCATTTTTAAGCTTATAAAGAATATTTTATGGCTTATATACACACATGCAGTGTACACAGTAGCCAAATGCTAGCCTGTTCGAAGCTGCAGACAGGCAAAAAGGTCCGGATAATGCGAGAACCGCGAGAACCACAAGCCGCGCCGACTCGGACAACGTAATAAATAAGCCGCCTCGATGCACCGGTTACAATGTACGTGCAGTAAAAAGAGGAGTGCAGCGAGCACCTGCCGGGCCCCGGGCCTGGGCGCCCGGGCACCGGGTGCTATGGGCGCCATCCGGGCGGACTTGACGATAACATTAACGATCGTAGAAAATGGCTACTTTGTTGCTGGATGACATTGAGCGAGGGAAAACTTACGACAGGGGGTTATACCTACTGTATGGCTGCCAAAGTTTCCGAAACGATACTTATTATTATTCACCAGCTTTTACTAGCTCATTATACTTAATTACATAATACATAAGCTATTTTAGGGTTCCGTATCCCAAAAAGAAAAACGAAACTTCTAAGTCAACGCAATCAAAATATGTAAGAAGGGTGTTCCATACATAACACAAATTGCTGTGGTATCAAAACCTATTATGGTACTTCCAGTTATCATAGAAACTTAAAATTTGGCATGAAGGTATAGCGCTTATAGCACAACCAATGAAATAAGTCTGAAAACCTTATTTTTGTTTATGTCTTTTTTATTATATAAATGTCAATGACCAATATAAAGTGACGCCACACTGAATAAGTACATTTTGCTAACACTAGACAACTTAAAATAAAAAATTTCAGGATCGTTATAGTATGATAGACGTACTGTCTATCTACAAATTTTTGCTTAGCTCTCGTTGCGCGAGTCCTTCTCGCACTTGGAAAAACTAAACCCTTATAGGATCACTTTGTTGTCCGTCTGTCTGGCTGTCTGTCTGTCAAGACCCTTTTTCTCTGGGACGCGTGGAGGTAACATGCTGAAATTAATATCAAATACTCAAGCCTGCGGTCCCTTGAAGCTGTGAAAAAATCAACCTTCTAACTTATAAGTCAATGCAGTAAAAGATACAGTGATTAAAAAGTGTCTTTCCATACAAATTGCCGAAATCCGAAAACCTAAAGGGTACTTCCAGTTGTCCTAAGAACTTGATTTTTAGGGTTCCGTACCTCAAAATAAAAAACGGAACCCTTCTAGGATCACTTTGTTGTCCGTCTGTCTGTCTGTCTGTCTGTCAAGACCCTTTTTCTCTGGAACGCGTGGAGGTAGCATGCTGAAATTAATATGAAATACTCATGCCTGCGGTCCCTTGAAGCCGTGAAAGAATCAACCTTCTAAGTCAACACAATCAAAATTTATCCATACAAATTGCCGATTTCCAAAACCTAAAGGGTACTTCCAGATGTCCTAGAAACTTGAAATTTGATACGAATGTAGCTATTATAGCACAACCACTCCGAAGTCTCAAAATCTTAAATTTTTATGTCTGTCTGTAGATTTCGCAGACCAATATACGTTGACCCCACACTGCGTACATTTTGCTTAGGAGCAGAGCTCTGCTAACACTGGACTTCTTAAAACACCGGGGAAAAGCGTTAAAATCTTTCTACGGAACACTCGTGCGCGAGTCCGACTCGCACTTGGCCGGTTTTTGGTTCGAAGATAGCTCTTATAGCACAACCACTCAGAAAATTCTCAAAATCTTAAATTTATATGCCTGTCTGTAGATTTCTAAGACCAATATAAGTTGATCCCACACTGCGTACATTTTGCTTAGGAGCAGAGCTCTGCTAACACTGGACTTTTTAAAACACTGGGGAAAAGCGTTAAAATATTTCTACGGAAACCTCGTGCGCGAGTCCTACTCGCACTTGGCTTGTTTTTTTCTCTAGTTATTACTGTATTTTATTCCTCGAATCTTTTCCCTGCTAGTGAAAAACGCATATTTTGATATTTTAAATTAAATTGTGTTATATCACATAAATATATGACTAAATCAATATAAGTTTTTTCCTCATATAAAGGTCGCCTTGTTGAAAAGAAGAACAGATTTAACAGCCATGCAAATAAAAGCAATACATAAAGCATAAAACCAAACACTAAAGGAAATTCCCAGTGATGTGCCAATCAAAAATAACGAGAAGTAAAGTCTGGTGGCAGGGCCGGCTTGCGACGACTTGGCTTTGCATACAAATATGAAACGTCTGTACCGACACGCGATATTGTTAGGAAAATGAAACGCGTTTGTTACATTTTTAGTTCAATTTTTTTTTTTTATGAATAGTACATTACTACTGAGGCCGGGAAGTAAGGGGTTGCCGGTCGAGTACATATAGATGGCCGAGAGTAGCGAGTTCGGATAGTTAAGAGGCTGGCAACCCCTTTTCACGCCGAGGTGTGTATAGTGCTTTTCTCAAACATGCAATGAAATAAAGGCCAAGTGCGAGTCGGACTCGCGCACGAGGGTTCCGTAAAATTCAAAATTCAAAATTCAAAATTTTATTCAGCAAATAGGCAGTTGAATGCTCTTTTACACGTCATTTTTTTTGAGTCTACCAGCGCTTTCGGAAAGACCATGATTGCCAAGAAGAATGCGCCGCAAGAAACTTGGCACAAAGTCATTTTTTCTAAAAACAAGTTACATTAGCTCTTACAATACGCAACCACAGACAAACTACACAAAGAAACCTCACTCTGTCATTAAAAGATTAAGAGAGAAAAAAAAATACCGCATTTTAGAAACAAGTGTAAAAAGTAATTATTAAAACAGCAAAACCAGAACACTTTACTTTACTGGCACGTTTTAATTGAGCAGGAGATGTATAGGGTCTCCAGGTCAAATATCTGTGAAAATTTAAATTACAAAGGGATGTATAGGGTCCCAGAATTAATACTATAATATAATACTTAATCTAAATGGCTTAGAGATGTATAGTCTCTAGGTAGAAAGATTTTAATGCTTTTCCCCAGTGTTTTAAAAAGTCCAGTGTAAGCAGAGCCCTGCTCCTAAGCAAAATGTACGCAGTGTGGGGCCAAGTTATATTGGTCTTCAAAATCTAGAGACAGACAAGCAGGGCTCTGCTAACACTGTGTAACGTGGCCAACCTCTTTGGTGCGCAACTGGCCGCTTACAATTCGAACTAAATTCAAAATTCCAAATTACCGATTGGTTTATGTTTTTTCCTGGACTTGAAAATTATTTGGTAGGGCGTAAGCCGCTCTTTAGATTTGCTCTCGATATAATTTGTTATTCATCAGCGATCTACTTCTAATACTTGTTAGTAAAAAAGGGCTGCCACTAATGCAGGTACTGTGACTAAAACTTGTAAATATTTGTAGTTCCGTTCTTATTGTTTTTATGTTGCACATACATTTGTGAAACCTAATCCAAGTCTCGTTTAGTTTTCAATCACTGGCCTAGGCACTAAAACGAGGCTTGGATAGGTGCTTAAAGCAAGCAATACAGCAGGGTATTTACCTCCAGCCCTTCCTTACCCGCTCCTTCCGCTTTCGCTTCTCTTCCGCCGTCTGGTTTCCGTCGCCCTACTGCCTCGGAGCAAACCGCCGCTGAAGACTGAAGCCTACTGGAAGCTCCGAGGCTACCCTAATACCGTTCCTACCTATCCTGCTGTGTTAAGGCCAATGTATCAAAGTTATTTTCAAGAGCAGTGCTGACTGGGACAATTTGTATATAGTTTTTTATTTTTATATTGTATTATATTTTCTATACAACCTCGCCTTGCTGTTCTCATTTTCTCCGACCGGCTAGCCGGCAACAACATTTTAATTAGCGCCCAGGACGCTTCACATATCTTGACTCATTCTGTTAAGTAGGAAACAAGTAGGACTTATTTAAAAACACATTTGTGACCTACGTTTTTGTAAAAATTTCGCACAGTTTGTGTAGTTACTGGTACGGGGCTCGCAGTTGTTGAAGTTCGGCTTGTTTGTCGTATAGATACACAGTAGAGCTATATGGCGGCGCGTGCGAGAGGCGCGGCCGGCACGTGAAAGCAGTACTTTGGCCTGTCTGACCTCCTGGAGCAGACGTCTAGACACTTAGATGTGGTCTAGATACCCCACTGGCAAATAGGCTGTTCCACCCCAACGGCAAATGCCTACGAAGGTATTATTATATTATCGAATCGATGAGTCATGTTCACAGAAATTAGGAGTTTTCGGACAACAAATTATGAAAATTGTCTTAACATTTTCCGTAGGCAGGCGGTGGTTCTGCGGTAGCGAAGGCTCGCCAGCGATACTTCGTATGAAATAATTATTTTGGATGTAAAGAGGAAACAATCTTTGTATTGTATGAACTACAAAGCATTTCCACTAAAAGCTGGCCACGCGAATACCTAACCTGTGCAGCCTAAGTAAGTAAATACTTATGTTTAAAAGTTATATTATATGGTTGTTATCAACCAAAATAATGTCCTTATTTAATTTAAGTATGTTTTCTGCTTGAATAAGTTTAAAATTTCATTTTTAATACATATTTTCTTGCCGAGTGTAATTTTTACTGACTGTACTTGTATTGTCATACATATAATTTAGGTACCTACATATCCATTCCAAATTTCAAATCAACCCTACTACTATACTAACTTCATCTAAAAATTCAAGAGTAATAATTTGTCTGTCCATGAATTGGTGTTCAATCTATGTTTATATCATAGTAAAATAAACAGATTACTCACGTATATAAGTCCCCGACATGTTTAGGACTATTTCGTAGTCCTAGGAAGGCACACACGTTGCGCGCCATAGCTCTGCTCGCGTGACTGATATAGTCTATTTCACATAGCTTTGTGCGTGTGACGTCTGTCATTTTAGTACATTTTGTAACCTACGTAAAATCGACCAAAATGTACTAAGATTACACATGTCCCAACGCACAAAGCTATGTGAAATAGACTATAGTACCTAGTCTATTTCACATAGCTTTGTGCGTTGGGACATGTGTAATCTTAGTACATTTTGGTCGATTTTACGTTTTTACGACTATATTAGGATGACAACTAATTTCAATGCTTCACGTATTTTCCGCGTAATGAAAAACTTTTCTCTCACCAGTAAGTATTGACACCTTCTCAAAACGAATGTAGTGCATCGAATCCAAGTCCACTGAGTGTTCGGCCACAGCAGAACCCCTATTGTCCTGTTTTTAGGGTTCCGTAGCCTAAATGACAAAAAAACTTAACCGTTGTAGTTTCGTCATGTCCGTCTGTCTGACTGGCTTATTAGCTCAGAAAGTATTCGTACTAGAAAGCTGTAATTTGTGTGGTATACATATATTAATTAGTTCAACGAAGTGGTAGGTACTTAGAATAAAATCACGAAAAAGTTTTTCTTGGGGTAAGTACCTCTACACGTAAATTGGGGATGATTTTTTTTGCTCTCGTCTGCCACATAGTGTGGGGTATTATCGTTGGATACGTCTTATAAAAATATTAGGTTTGTTGGATTGGAAGGTCATTTTGCGATGAAAATTATCACAGACAAGTAGGCTTTACATATTTATGAGTTACCTATAGTTGACCAACTTACTTATGTTTGTCTAAGACAGTAACCGATGTAAAAAAAAAAATTGTGCTTACTTATTTTATTTTATTTTTATTTGAATTTACGTACCCACAAATTTGTACCCAGAACCCTCTGTGCGCTAGTCCGACTCGCCACAGCGTATGTGCTCGGATAACCATGTAGTTATATTCCTATATTTTAGGATTCCGAATCAAATGGTAAAAATCGGGCAAGAGCGTGTTGGACACGCCCAGGATAGGGTTCCTAAGCCATTACGTAAAAGTTCTGGCGTAGGTAGATACCTAATGTTAAAGGTAACTTTTCCCTCACTGTCTCGGAAGGTCGTCTTTTATCCTTTAAAACAAGCGGGTAAAAACGCATTTTATCCACTGGTGGGGAAAGTAATTTGACCTTGGAGTGGAGCGTGTTTAAGTAGCTTTTGACAGATAACAAAAAGTAAAACGTTCATAATAATAGTTCGTTCGATATTAATTATCATTAAATAGTTTGAATGTTTCAATTGTGTATCATTAAATGGTTTGAGAATTAATTAAAAAATACCAAATTTAGCTTTATTTAATGATTTTAAGTCACAAACCTTAAAATTCTATAAGAAAAATTTGTTTTTTTTTATAATGATGTTGAATATAATTCTGAACGCACAAGTTGAGTCGATGCAATTTCAAAACGCATCATCAGAAATGTCAACATTGTCAACAAAATTTTTCTCACAGACTCCTATTCACGTAAAAATATACAGCTTCCAGAGTTTTTTTGTTACGAAATCGTAAAAAAATCAGTGATTCCAGTGATGAAGATTCATTTTTTATGAGCAGTTTTTTTGCATGTTGCGCTTTCCTCGCTACATTGAGGTGAAAAGTTTTGTGTTACATACGGTGCAAATGTATTTTACTTTTCGTGTGTTGAAACACTCGCTACGCTCAGGATTCTATTTTAGAACCACTCGCTTTGCTCGTGGTCTAACTATAGATTCCTTTCGCTTGCTCGTGTTTTAATCACACTCGCGGATAAAATAACTTTGCAGTCTTGTATAACAAATAACTATTATCACACCTATTTAACCCATTAACGCCCTCTGTACACGCACGGGTACAGCTAATTGGAGCAAGATTTGAAAAGTTTTGTCTGTATTTTTATTAATTTAATTGCGTATAATGGTAATAAATGGCTTTACTGGTCTATAAAAATAACAATAATCGCGGTGGCGCGAAAACAAACGCCATTTTTTTCACTTTGCGGTACCGTGAAAATAAATTGTGTTCAAGGTAGGTTGTTTTAAGTGATTAATAATATAATTTTAACAAAACATTGACATGTTATGCATTAAATTGTTTGATTAGACAGCATTTATGATAATGATAGTGTCTAAACAGTTAAATTACGTTTATATTTTGCAATATACACCATTTTATGTCGCTGTACTCAAGCAGGTACAACGGGCGGTTGTTACATTTTTTTTTACCTCTGTTCTCGAAGCCCCGTCATGGCGAACCGCCATGTATTTACAAGGCAAAATAACTACGCAAGGCTCAAAGAAGCTCTCGAGTCTGTCTTGGCGGATGAAAGTGATGATGTGGAGTACGATATAGTATTATTACCACCCGATCCTGGCGTCGTAAGTGACGATAAAGAAGGCAACGAAGATGACCTGGTTTGTTCTACTCTCCCAAGAGATGTTCCCAGAACTTTAGAGGTAATTCCACGTCATCCTATTCATGATGCTTCCAGTCGGGATGAAACTGATGACGAGCCTCTTTGTAACGTCGCTAGACTCCGACCTACTGACGCGACCAGCGTCAGGCTCCTAGAATTTCACAGACTAAGATACCTGTTTGGAGAAAAACTTTAAGTACCTATGTGTAATGCAACTCATAATGTCACCGACGCTATACAAAACCGACAAATGCACGAAGTTGAAAACTTGAAAGCTCATTAGTCCATTGATGCTTATCAAAACAATATTTGACGATGATTGTGATGTCTTTGATAAAAAATAACAGTACAACCGTATGCTGGCCAAAATAACAGACAGTTTCGATTGGATAAAACAGAAACGGAAAGATGATGCAATATTCAAAAACAAAAAAATATGTGAATACGTTTATTTACCTATAAACCATAACAGAGGAATGGTTGGAGTCGATCAAATGCATCAGTCGATTAGTCTTTGCTAGCTGTCGATAAAAGGGAAGAAATGGTGGTGGATGATATTTACTTAGGTACGTGCTTGATATGGCTATATTCAACGCTGGGCGACTACACGTTTTGCTGACGAAGGCTGAAGAACATGTGACTTACATATATATGGATCAGTTGACTCTAACAAAAATGAGCACTTCAAAGCTAAATATTTCGCAAACGAATAACTTTATCGAAAAATGATATTTAAGCACCCGTAATAGTTTTGAAAGACCTATTCAACGGTACCCCACTATGGGGTGGGCGAGAAATAAAAAAATCTTCCCCACTTTACGTGTAGGGGAGGTACCCCAAGAAAAAATTTTTCAAGATTTATTCCAGCACTTTTTTGGCCTAATTAATATGTATATCTATGCAAAATTACAGCTTTCTAGTACCAATAGTCTCTGAGCTAATATGCCGCGGACAGACAGACAGACAGACTAGACGGACATGACGAAACTATAAGGGTTCCTTTTTGCCATTTTGGCTTCGGAACAATAAAAAGGAGATTTAATGGTGTGATTCATTTCCACAGGTGCCAGGAATCAGGAATAGGGTAGGTAAGGTACCTATACCTACATTGCATGATTTCTTGCTAGGTACCTAACGTAAACTCAACTTAAGTAGGTGTACATGAGTGATCTGTTTATTTCACTATGATCGAATCTCACCGTAGTTTCATGTTAAAAGTAGCTAAGTATGTTTTTATCTATTGAAATATGTGTATGCAAATCTAGCCTCGACCTTAATGATAGTCGAATTGGAACTATTACATTTACGTCTGGTTCACTTCCTGGGGCAGTCACAATCAGAATAATGCGGTTTTTTATGGCCTATTTTAGCCTAATGTGTCGTACAAATACAACCAAATAGACGTACTTAAAACAGTTTAAAAAATATATTGTATCTACTTTATTCTAACTGCTGGTTGATCAGTGACCATAATTTCCAGGCCATACTAATACGTGAATTTATTATAATGAGTAACCCAAATTTTAAGCTGCCGCTTGAGGATAGAATAACCCCCTAATACACCGATTACAGATCTCTAGATTACCCAAAATTATTGTAATGTCATGCTGACTGATGAAATCCATTTTTTATGAGTCACAACATTTACTCCTGCTATCATCATTGATCCGTAAGGATCTAAATTTATCTAAAAAAAAGGTATCTAAATTTATTAGCCAGCATAGATAAATACTGTGAAATTACGTCCAAGGATTCATAAGACTTGCTGACCTTCTCGAACATAGTTCTAGAATGGAATGCAATACCTATTGCTAAATAGCCCAGGCCTTTTAGCTGGCGCTTCGCCGGAATTAAATAAGTTAGGTACAAGTAAAGGGTACACAGTAAAGTACCTAACCTAGTAAACTTAAAACTTAAAAAATATACTTAGTAAGTTTGTACAAATTCAGACTTAGGTACCCATTTTGAAATAAAATATTTCTTTTATGTTTCGCGCTCCGCGCCCTTGGAGGTATCATCGTTACGAGAAGATGCATTTAAGTTAGGTACAAGTAAAGGGTACACAGTAAAGTACCTAGTAAACTTAAAACTTAAAAAAATACAGTAAGTTTCTACAAATTCAGGCTTACCCATTTTGAAATAATATATTTATTTTATGTTTCGGGCTCCGAGCCCTTGGAGGTTTCATCGTTACGAGAAGATGCCTTCCTACGCTTAAATGTTATGTGTTATGGTTATCATTAACTGTGCGTTTGCAGCTCTAAATAGCCTGCATATGTTTTGGATAAAATATATGCTCTACTTGAACAGTTTAACTTGACTATTTTACGAATCTACTGTCACAAAAATACTCTTGAGTCTAGACCGTGAGCTAGTCAAGGGACCGTGTATAGTTTTGAATTATTTATAGGTACTTACTCAATTTGCGCGCATCAGTAATATCAAGTAGGTATAGATAAATTACCGAGACCGTGGAATTGCATATGTAGTGGTATTTGTGTGTTTATAGGCACTCTACATTTGAAATTTCCCTTTTCCCGTACTATCAGTATAAGAAGAGGTTTGTAATAGGGTATGGCCGCGAAACTTTGTACTTTTCGATTGAAGCTCGGACTCCACCATTTATAAAAAAATAATATGAAGATATAATGACATAAAACTTGGAACGTTATGCTCTAAAATGTTTTCCCCATACGAAAGAATAATAAAATACTACAAAACAACATTGGTTAAATACCAAAAACCCGATGAAAGGCTAAAAAGTTGGCATAAAATGACCATTTTAGTGTTACCTTGCAGAACTTAAACACACATAATTTCTTAACGAAAGCAAGTATAGAAATAAAACCAGACTCAGCAAACTTTACAATAAATTACTCTTAAACTAATGAGGCTAACAATCTATTATCTGAATATTTCAGAATAATAAACGTGTTTTAGTTCGCGTTCCCGAAAATGGTTCCAACCGTAACGCACACTTTTTATTTGAGTGTATAATTTTTGTTTCTTGTTGTAGCAACATTATCTGACGTTTTTTAGGTAGGGCAATACCATCACTTTGCTGGTAGTTATTTTGGATCGGATCTCATTTCATTTGTCGCCACAATTTAATGTTTTATCATCGTCAAAAGTTGATTTTTGGAACAACTGAAACTTAGATGGAACTTTTTGACAAGCTATGTATTGAAAATAAATGTAATTTCTTATTGTACTTGAAGTATGGACTATTTTCTTTATTTATTATGAACACTCATAGCAGTAGCATCAAAAATGGCTGCCGTAAAGCAATTGATAAAATTTTTACTCCGCGTATTTTAGTGCGTTATGTGTGTTACGTTGTGTGTTATGTGTGTTATGTTGTGTGTTATGTGTGTTATTGTAACCTAGATAAAGGCTGATTCACATGACGCTTTCATTATTAATGTATAATTTATGCACCTGCACCATGACAAAACACAAATTAATAAAAATGGATATAATTGTTATTTATAATTGATTATCGTTTACAATGTAGGTAACAATCAGTTACAAATAACAATATATCCATAATAAACAATTCACTAACTATATGATACTGCAAAAAAAAACAATTTTTAATTTAATTTATAATAATAAATAATAGTACGTATGTTATTATTATTCTGATATCCCTGTGAACAAACCGTATTTTTACTTAACTTTATCCGACCAAAGAGTAGGTAATCAAAAAAATATTTAACACAGTTACATACAACATTTATAGTATGAAGTAAAAAAAAGGTTTTAAATAGTATTTTTTTTGTCAAATGCCATTCTTCTTACCTACCTAACAAAAGTTGTCTAGAAGATACGGTTTAGAAACTGTAGGTCCAAAAATATGAAAAAATTACGAAGGTAACGCCTTAATAAACACTTTCAATGAAAATTGTTTTCAACATGATCGGATTTACCGTTTTTCAGTTATTGAACAAAAAAAAAAGACAAGTATGTACTGACGAATTGAGAACCCTCCTATTTTGGAGAGTCGGTTAAAAAGTCACCATGGTAACTCACCGTATGAAATTGTGTGTTACTTTTTCCAGTGCGTTATGGGACAACTTTTCGCGGCCATACCATTGGTATTGAAGAAGGAAATTGCAAAATAATGTCAGTGTCAAATTCAAAATATCATTTACGTTGTTCATAGGTGCATACCTAGGTACATTGACGTTACCCATTTTGAAACGGCTGATTCTCCTTTTCATGCACAATGTACAACCACTACAAATGCAATTCCAAGCTCTCGCTAATTCATCTATAATACGGGTGTAATCTAGCATTACAGCACATTAATATGACAGCTGTCACTAATACAATGCGTGTGTTCCTGGCAGCCGATCGTGTCATGTGCAGCTTTAGCCAGTAAGTACCTACTCGTAGAGCTGCGGTCGTGACCGTATTAAAAATTCGTCTGCGGCCTGTCTAGACGCGCTCTGCTTACAATGTGACGTGATACCACAAATACCTAGCTGTGTTGGTTTGGTTCAGCGTATCGACATACGCATGTACTTAGTCACGCTTCATAAACTCAAAATTTTCCCTATTCGACAATTCAAGGAAGACGCGCGATTGTTGGCGTTAATAAATAATTGGTGGCGAATTTTTATTTAACTCGACACGCTCACGGAGGTTGCTTCTATTCGCAAACAAAACATTTTTATGACCATTTATGCATTGGAGCCTTTCATTTCGCCGTTTAACACGCGACTTATGCATGTTTTCGTTGTCTTTTATGGATTAGCGCTTAAATATTTATGTATGATACTATATATTTTATCTAGTGTTTCACTTTACCCTGAATAACGTAGGGTAAGCGATCCAGTAGCCTTTTAACGACTTTCCGTAATTTAAATATTTGGTATTCATTCTGGTTTAGTGATAAAAAGGGTCTTGACATACAGACGGATAACGAAGCGATTCTATAGGGGCTCCGTTTTCGTTTGAGGTGCGGAACCCTAATTAATATTTTATACGGTTCGATCAGTCATTTATTAAATTTCAATTTTACAATGAAGAGAACAATTTAAATCGAATAGTAAAATATTTATTAAAGCTTTGAATAAAAAAACCGGCCTAGTGCGAGTCGGACTCGCGCACGAGAGTTCCGTAGAAAGATTTTAACGCTTTTCCCCGGTGTTTTAAGAAGTCCAGTGTCAACAGAACCCTGCTCCTAAGCAAAATGAACGCAGTGTGGGGTCAACTTATATTGGTCTCATAATCTACAGACAGACATAAAAATTTGAGATTTTGAGAATTTTCTGAGTGGTTGTGCTAAAAAAAAACCTCAGAAAAAAAACCATAAAATAATCCCCAAAAAGCCATGAGTTTTATGGCCTAGCAGAAATATGAAGTCGGTGCGGTGCTAGCGGAATATTCTTGGAATGAAGCACCGACTTCATATTTCTGCTAGGCCATAAAACTCATAGCTTTTTGGGGATTATTTTATGTTTTTTTTTCGAGGTTTTTTTTTGAAGGCGGTTTTACTTCTTGTTAAAAGATTTTTTACTTCACAATGTTTAGTTACGTTAATATTTAAAATATTATATCTGTCTGCAAGGTGAATATGAATAAAGCTAAAACAACAATTAGCCTTGTTGAGTTAGTTACATGAGACACAAAAAAAACATAATTTATTATTCAGTACTCCCAACATTAATCAATGGCTTTTGTTTTGCAAATCGATTAACGACTCTGCACGATCTACATTTGATCCTGTGCGAACAGTTCTAGACACAGATTTGTCAAGTTATCCGCGAAAAGTACTTTAGGAAAATTACAAAGAACTCAAAAGTGGTAATGGCAAGGCCCCTAGCAAGTGAAAAGTACTTAGAGCAACAAATAGAAGTCCGTTGGCAAGCGCCGGAGAGAGCGTCGACTTGCACCGGAGTCTAGAGAGTTTAAATTGTCTCCAACTTGCGCTGCAGATGAGAAAATTTCATTACAATTGCATTTTCCACCCGCACAAAGACTACATCAGAACCCCGCTTATGTCAACACCGTGAGTGCACTTACAAATAATTCCTATTGTACCCGTAGCTACCCGTTTCAAGCTAACTCGGGGTTACTGCTACATCAATGAAATTCAAGTCCTTTTGGTAACAATGTGATCACGTTAATCCAAGCAAAGTTTAAGCACATCTATTTGCAAAATAGTAGATTGTAGGTATAACTAGTGCATAAAACGCGCTTCACTTCGATTACGAGGAAATGAAACAGCAGTTTATTTTTTTTGCAAACTGACAAACTGATGTAATCCGTTAATATAATCTTAGATCCAAAAAATATAGCTTATTTTTCTCGCGTCCAAATGAAATCAACACCCATGACAATTTTTTGAGTCTAAAATGTCAATCTGTCATCCGCAATGCTGTATCCTAAAATAATGTCAAATTCGAGCTTAATACCGCAGCCAAATCACATGAAGTCAACACCTAATTAGTATTTTAGAGCCAAAAATATTGTACTGTCAACCGCCATCTTGGATCCAAAAAATACGATGTTGTGATCGACTTCGGTGAGCTTAAATTTGACTTATTTAGGGTTCCGTACCTCAAAAATCGGAATCCTTATAGGATCACTTTGTTGTCCGTCTGTCTGTCTGTCTGTCGATCCTTTTTATCTGGAACGCCTGGAAACCTTGCAGACAGAGAATCCGAGTTTTATGCTCTATAAATTTTAAACCTGGTTAGGCTCTGGTATAACGCACCTTTGTTTTTATCGACTATAAGTACATCTATAGATAGATACATCAAAATACAGCCGAAAATTTTGTATTCAGAGAAGAGGGCGTAAAAAGCATCGTAAAAACACGATTTTGTGTCGTTATATTCAATGCACGCTTGCAGCACAACCACACGGGTCTTGGGGTTCGGCGTGGCAAAAGGTCCTGGCATGTCTTTCTAAATACTGATTCACGGTAAATCAAATTCTTAGATAGATATCTATTCCTATAACGCTAATTATGTTGGTGCGCCGTAAAGATAAATTGAGAAACTTTTTCCAGAACTCTACCGTAATTATAAAAAAAATGCAAAGATCTAAAAATCGCAGTCTTGTTAACATATGTAACCAGCTGCGATGCACGTTTGGCATGTACAAAACAAAAACGGCAAGCCAGACTTAAATATGACAGTTATGCCGACTTGAGTCTAGACGCGTCATTCATACACGTCTATCTGCAGACCGATCTCAAGGCGACTGGTAAAAAAGAATAATTTACAAAGAGCGTCAGAAAAACGCAGTCTCCATTTAAGAGCTGAATTGGCTGGCAGCAGGCTAGAGCTGTACTAGCTCATATGCCGTAGGTCGTGTGTCGTCCAGGGCGTCTTTCGCTCCAGTCCGCAATCCTGTTTATTGTTTATTATCTTGCATTGATATTTATCTATTATATTTTTTTAATAAACTCACCGAAACATGAATACACTGAAAAACCAGAAAAAATACCAACCCCGGGAATCGAACCCGGAACCTCGACACTCCGGGTCGCGTGCCCACCCTTACACCAGAATTGGTATTATTGGTTATTGGGGAAAAAAAAAAAAAAAATACAAAAAGATTTTCCAATTGAGATCATGAATTGATATTTATCTATTATTTGATTTTGATCCAGATTAGTTAGTTGTGTGAATGTGAACGTCATTGTTTTGATGTTAACAAATAAATACGGGTAAATAATGTTCATATTAGCAAACTGACTACATTCAAAAGATAATCCATGTATGAAAAAAAATCTCTACCTAGTAGTATAAAGCCTAGTCCATTCCTCTAGAAGTCTCATGATATTTTTTAACCGACTTCTTTTTTTTTTCCCGTTCTTATCAAAAGTCAAACGTCCAGTGTATCGACTTGATGCTGCATATATACACGTAGTGTCTGACAGGTGATAGGTATGTAGGGTTGGTTGGTCGCAGCGGCCGCTGCACCATGTGGTGGAACTGGTCTCAGGGGTGGGGAGCGCGGGGGCGCTGAACGCGCCGGCGCATCGACCCCGCGCCTCCTCGGCGCAGGCGCGAGCGCACCGCAAAAAACCTAACCCCAATTTCGGTAGCTGTTTGGCGCGATCTCTCCCGCCGCCGTCTGATCGCGATGTTATGAGTAGGTATAATCAGCACGCGTGCGCAGCGGCCCCGGACGCTCAATGGAGCGTCACGTCGCTGTGACGGACGACAGACCGTCACCCTTAACGCATTAGGCATCTGGGCCACTTTATAATCAAGTAGGCATCATGAACACCTGTCGCATAACGGGTCGAGGAATAGCTATGCATAGATCGACTAACATAAATGTCAACTTTATGCTTCTACTATATTTTTCACTTTATGGTCTTCGCTTTACCATGCATGTGGATACAATCACTGTAGTACCTAAACATCCCCGTTGGAAGGATCTTAGTGAATAATAAAAATTGTAAAAAAAAAAAAACCTACTTATTTAGTCTTAAATCTACTTTAATGCCACATAGTTCTGGCTATGAAAAGTTTACATTAGGTATATTAAGCGCGTTGGTATCAATTTAGGCAGCATTTGGCTGTGTTTACTTTTTAAATGTTAAATATACAAGCAGGCAGCCTTGAACTCATAATGAACTGACCGGCGAGACGCTCGTTTTTGAACCTCCACAAAATGTATAATTTGCTAGCTGATTGTCCATTGTGCGGAGTGCATGGTCGGCTAGACGTAGACGAGCCCGCTCCGCGGCGCTGTTTAATCAGGTGACATGTACCTTGTTCGAATATTCGGTGATTACGTAATCGCCGGTGTCATTAGATGAGTAGACACTCGTATAAATAAAGAGTCATCATACCTATCTCTTTTCAACCTTGCGATGACATTAACAAATTGTATAATTATATATAGACATGTAGATCAGATTACAAGGGAACGCAATTTCTTGGAAATACGTACATCTCAGGTATCCCTGATGTTATCTTTCAATTGTCATTATCGTATATACGTCGTGATAGATAAAACATACTGGATCTCTTTTAAAGTCCAACTTGAAACAATGTGAAAGTTCAATAACGAACAACCCACACGTAACGTTGTACGAACGTCGTTAATATTTCCGTTTCCTAAATAGGATGGACCAAACCCTTTTAGGCTTACTCATTTATGTATCTAGGTATTGTATCTCATTGAATATTTAGGCATGAGTAACACCATAACCATGTGTGTTTCTGAGTGATAGTGCCAGTGTATGTGACTAATAGGGAACGATAGCCTACTAGAGAGTCACGCTAGTCAGATAACGATTGTGATATCACCTCTTATCAGGTTTATTTCAACAAGCAGGTAAGTACTCTGTTGTGTATCGCAGGTGGCAGACACGCCTGTACCTACTATAGAACGCCATGTCCACCTGCACTATACATTCAGCAGCTCTGTAGTCGGTGATTCAGATTGTTACGGCCCTGAAATGAATATACATAATTTATATATTTTCATAGGAAAAATTAAACTGGAATTTGGGAGTTCATTGGGTTAGGTTTATCTATGTATTAATTTCATATCCTCTTTTTAATTATAGGTACTTAGACTTATTTATTTTCATGTGTCGTATGCATACCCTACTAATTTAATGTCATTTTTGTATCCGATAGAAAGACAAGTAAGTAAGTAAACGCTTTATTGTACAAAAAATACAGAAATAGAGCAAACAAGGAGATACAAGTACAAAGGTGGACTTATTCCTGTAAGGGATCTCTACCAGTCAACCTTAACACAACATCTGCTTATTCCGCTACGAGTAAATATAAAGATCATGAAAATTAGTTCTCCGTAAAACTCTGCTTAACCCTTTATTTGGCAGAACTGAAAGGAGAAAACCTGAATTCCAGTCTCTTCTGATTTTATATCTACGAAAAATGTGTAATAAAATAAAAATACGAAAAGACTGCTATAGATATTCATTAATGGTTCAAAACAAAAATGTTTTAAGTAAATTTCTATCGCTAATTCATTAAAATTATGTTAAAGTAACTGAATGTCAAATACCTATGTATTTGACATTCAGTTACTTTGACATAATTTTGAACAGCAGAAAAATTCATCGATGACGTTTGTGCTATGTACTGCCTATGTACTTATATCATAGTATACCTAAATCCTAATCCTAGTTCTAACTAATATTATAAATGCGAAAGTAACTCTGTCTGTCTGTTTGTTACCTCTTCACGGGAAAACCTCTGCACCAATCTAGATGAAATTTGGTAAGAAGATAGTTTGAATATTGAGGAATAGCATAGGCTACTTTTTATTCGGGAAAATTATATGGTTCCCACGGGATATAGATAACCGAAATCTACGCGGACGAAGTCGCGGGCAACAGCTAGTTGTCAAATAAAGGTTTAAAGAGTGCGGCATTAATTTTATGATTCCAACGAGCATTGCATTTTGATATTACATGCGGCATGCTTATCACGAGGACGCTTATCGGTTACTAAGAACACACATCCGCACTCTGGCACCTACCTACTTACAACGCTACATTTCCGAGAACCGAGAGCCAAAACTAAAGTCAGATAAATTTCCCGCCGCAGGCAGACGAAATTTCATATCTAGCTTTATGCATATAAATATTTGTTCCGGTGTGGGAATCCACTGTAATTTAATTGAGTTGAAACAGCTTTGGGCATTCCGTAGTAAGTACAGTAGATTTATTTATTGTTTGGGCGAGATAAAGCCTTGTCTCAAGGCAAGTTTCTAACTAACCACAGGCTGTATCGAGCGCGGTTAATTGCCTTGCCTAGCCGACAATTACGCACCAGACGTGATAACTTGCTGTCTATTGAACGCGCTGTTTTATGTATGTAGGTACATATGTAGCACAGTTCTCGACATATAACATAGATGTGTACTGATAGTCAGTCACTGGTATCTTTCTACGTTTCCTTTATCAGTTCCGTTCCGTCGGAAATCTTTGTTCTTTTTGTCTCAATCTTTCACATTTACTTAAGAGATTTCCTTTTAACAATATTTTATGCATATACAGCTTAAACTGCCATAGATAACACACAGATTCACAGGTCAAACTTATAACACCTCTCTTTTTGAGCCGGGGGTTAAAAAAACAATCCAATCAACAGGTCCTTAAACACGGTCGTTGGACATAATTACATATGAACACTTACGACACGAGTAGGTACAATGTAGGCTGTGACCTCGGGTCGCGTTGATAGATGTGGCCTGGTATGTTTCACGTGTATGTCAAACCATTTGATTGATACACTTCCTGGCAGTCTGGCATATCGGCGCGTATCATTTTAAGAAGGTTATTTTATTTCTGGTTTAGTATTCTCCTTTCGCTCCTTCAACTTATAAGCTTGCTTTCACAGTTGTCTATATTCCAAATTGTTTCTGGAATTGACAACATTTTTTTACATTAGGTAAGATGTATTTAAAATCAATTTATTATTTTTACTGTTTTATAACGTGAAACTACAGTGAGACTCAATCATAGTGTAATTAACGGATCACTCACGTATAGAAGTCGAGTTTAGCTTTGATATAGCATTATCTGTGTATATAATAATTATGTTACACAAGTACCTGTGACACATATAGTAGTGCAGTGTGGACCACAATATTCCGCCTCGTTAAGCCTCAACCCCATAATATAGTAAATAACATAGGATGATACACGGAATTGTATAATTATTTTTAACTTCTATGTAAATAATTATATGCCTGGGCAAAGATCAAAGGTTCATCATAGCAGTGGGACGGCCGAATTACTTAGTTATCTAACTTACAAGTAAATTGGTGTAGGAAAACATTTGTAATTTAGGTACTTATTGCAATGTCAACGAATTAAAGTCCTAATGCAACAATCTGAATAATTAATAACTCCGTTTATTAATATCCAGCATGGCCATGTGATATTTTGTTAATGAATAAATGGCATTTATTTAGCCAAAGTACAATTAATTGAAATTAGAACACCGTGAACGCCTCCAACGGTGCATCCATTAATATTTTTTGCTAATAATAGGTACGGTGCTGAAATAAACAAAAAATAACACTTCATGGGCGCGGGCACGATTTCGTATAATAGTAGAGCTCTGGCCACTGGTGACAAACCACATTAGCGTAGTATTGTACACAGCAGTGGCAACAGTCGCGGAGTGCACCGCTAGGTATATTGCAGTATTACCGTTTAAAAAGATAAACCGGTGATCGAAACAGTGCATGGCTGGCCGGCGGGCGGGCGCGGGCGCGGGCGCGGGCGCGCGGGGCCGTCTAGACGCTACGTCACGCGGCCTCGCGATACCGCGGCGGTAAACAACAATGTGCACTGACCGAATATGGCACCCAGCTCGCCAAAGCGGTCACCCTGCCACTCCACACGCCGTATCCCATGGGAGAGGCTTATAATTGTAATCAATACCTTGCAGGTGACGCTGAAAAGCATACTCTACATTATTATAAATATTATAATCCGATACGACATTGTTGGTATCATTACGGAAGAGACAAGTAAAATGCAAATCCTTTCACTGAATTTGTGGAAGACATTATTGCCATGCGTGACCACTTGAATCTCTTGGAATGCTTAAAGATTCCAAGAATGTGAAATAACTGCACCGCATACGGATGTGCGAATCTGGGAAACCCCCGAAGACGGCGCCGGTGACTAACAGGCGTTTCGTCAATACTCTTATGCCCTAAAACTCATGGGTTTGTTCGGCAATTATATTAAACTAGCTTTCGTCCGCGGCTTCGCTCCCGTGAAAGAACTCTCTATCCCGTGGGAATTTCGAAAAATTCCACCTTATCCCGGGCGTCTATTATAAAAGGAACCTCTATGCCAAATTTCAGCTTTCTAGGTCCAGGGGTTTGGGCTGGGCGTTGATCAGTCAGTCAGTCAGGACTTATCTTTATGAATATATAGACTAGCTGTTGCCCGCGACTTCGTCCGCGTATAATTCGGTTATCGCTATCCTGCGGGAACTATAGGTAAGTACAATTTTCCCGGATAAACGTGGGCTGTGTTATTCTGATCTATGTATAAACTACATTACTGTGAAGCTACATTGAAATCCGTTCAGTAGTTTTTACGTGAAAGAGTAACAAACATCCACACACCCATCCTGACAAACTTTCGCAATAAAAACAGAAAACCGACTGTAATTCCGGGAAACAACACACCCTATGTCACTCCCACAACAGAAACGAACCTAATGACACCTCATACGTTGAAATCCGTCAAACGGTTTAGGCTGTAAAGCGTACCAATGAATTAGACATACATACATACACTCGAAAACCGCCTTCAAAAAAACCTTAGAACGTAAAATAATCCTCTAAAGCCTAAAGTTTTATGGCCTAGCACTAAGTAGCAGAAATATGAAGTCGGTGCGGAGCAAGCGGAATATTCTTTGAATGAAGTATCGACTTCATATTTTAGAGAGAGAGAGAGAAACATTTATTCACATACATTCGACACATACAGAGAAATAAAACAGTAAGTACATTTAAAAACACTACATTTACTATTTATTTCTGCTACTTAGTGCTAAGCCAGAAAACATTAGGCTTTAGAGGATTATTTTACGTTTTTATTCTAAGGTTTATTTTGAAGGCGGTTTTACTTTTTTGTTAAAAGATTTTTATTTCACTATTTTATGTTGATTTGACATTTTTCAGAATTAACTCCAACTCCTAACCTTTAAGAAGTTGTACCTTCCATCATCAGCTCATCATGAGATGATGACTACCAGACGCAAATACTTGAATAGCCTTGGAAAATATATGAAACACATAGTACATGCCTGTAAAAATTGAGGGTTGCCCTCGATTTCCCTGGGATTTCATCATCAGATCATGACTTGGTTACAATGGGACCACCTCAGGAGTATACCCTTTCCAATTAAAAAATAATTTTCAAAATCAGTCTACAATCAACGTTGTAATCAAGTATCATCTAACATTACTCCAAATTTCAGGTCAATAGCATTAGTAGGCTCTGAGATAACCAGCTGTGACAGACAGACAGCAGTTTTACCATTTTGGTTCAGAACCCTAAAAATTAGCCATTCTCAAGTTTTGCACTTAGTAACATATTTAGTGATTCATTTTTATTTATTAAAGGTAGATAGATACATACAAATTATTTATTGCTCACAAAAGTTATCCAGTAAGCATAGTCCAATACATAATTATAGGCACTTAATTAATGTGAAACTAAGGACTCAGCTCAGCGAACATGGTGAAGAGTAACAGGTTATTCTGTACCCCACTGTTTGTCTCGAATCTATGCACAGCATAAAGATGTTATGACAGACCCAGGTAGGGTGAGAGCAACATGAATTAAATTAAGTTTTGCTAAAGTCTAAATAAGTTTTGCTAGAAGTTAAAATAAAGTTTTGAGAAAAAAAAGTTTGTTAAAAAAAAAAAAATTATTTAACTACAGTTTCCTCACAGTCCTGCAGGATGGCTGGGCGACTTGTTTTGCCAAGTATATAGCGCCTATTTGGCTGTCCAGTGTTTTCCTGGGATTAAAATTTTTCCTTAGTTTCCCATGCTTTCAGAAACACCTAAAAACAATAACAAATACAAATTACCATATTAAATTAACCAATTATTTGAAACTTTTTGAGGTGAGTTAGAAACTATTCAGTCCTATGTAGAACAATAATTTAGAACAGTCATTAGAACGAATAAATGATAATGTTATCCATTTGGTCTTTCCGAAAGCACTGAAGAGTCAAGAAAAGGCATGTAAATGTAATAAATGCACGTACCATTTTTTCTTTCTAGTCAGACTATAATAAATAACCATGTATAAAACTTTACTGTTACTGTAACTTTCTTAAAAACTTTAAATACGTTTTGTCTCACACCACTCTTAAACAGTCCGGTTCATTTTCTATACTCAAATGATTGCACTTTGCACTCGTAAAATCGCAATTAAATAAATATTCAATGAAATCAAACAATCATTCATGTTAATAATTATTACCGCGATACGATTTTTTTTATTCATCCTACAAGGGATGGGCAAAGGAAACTAAGTCCATACAGCCACGTCTGATGTTTTTTGTTTCTTTTCTTTTCGGTAAATTCACGCCAAGCCGTTCCTAAAGTACGAAACAAAACAAATTGACAACCATTTGACAATGTCAGACTGCCAATAAAAGCAAAGGTGAAACATTATGTTGTAACGGTATGGCGGTAGTGTGCATGTAGTGTGTGCGCTTGGCCTAATGAAAAAAAACAATGATGTGACAGCTGACGTCTATGGTCAGTTGAGAAAAAATATTTCTTCAAATTAAAATAATTATTAAGGTATGTATGGTGTCGCCCCTTCTATGCTTTCCCTAATCGTTATACGTGCATGCCTGGGGTGATACAGATACACAGAATAAGGGCAACAAATATTACTGCTTATCTCGTTAATACAGGAGATACAGAACCTGGAGTGTGCAGGATGATTTCTTATTGCAATGGCTTCACAAGATATGTGATGACAATGATTCCTAACGCAATGTGGCTATGCCACGTTTCTATCTCGAGCTAGGCATAAATGGCAAGCTTAGCTCACGATCGATTTACTCCGGTTTAGGCACAGCGCTATGCCCGGGTGCCTCATTTCTTAGGAGAAGGATCCTGGGCCTACCAGTGATCCTAAGTCCAATCGCGACCGATCAGTAGGCTCCTGGTCGGTTCAGTTTGCCTAGATCTAGCCTGGCACCCACCGGACGTGGGGGCTTTGCCCCCACGAGGACCTCCACCATCCCCTAATAGTCCTGACCTCGGTTGCTCCATCATCATTTCGACCGTTATTGCTGGGCAAGAATTGTTTGCTCCGTGTCCAGTTTATGCGCCCCACTGTCTATGACATTATCCAAGTGTACATTGTACTCTAGCACTTACTGAACCCTTGTGAGGAATCTAACCTATTCAATGCGGACATGCCTACACACTCCATGGTCATAGCGATTAATATCACAATATGAGTGTTAACTCACCTAAGGTATCAGCCGGGTTTCAGCAACTGACCTCTCTCAAGCAGGGTGTGTCTCAGCTCCTTCCTTCCGCCGCTATGTTTTCGCACACACTTTGGCGCCATTCCACTATATCGTAGTGCCAATACACAAGGTTAGTAAATAAGCAGTGTGACCACATTACAAATGGAATAAGCGTACGGCTGTGACACTTACCGATTTTTATATGGCGACTCGCGCTGTGCGCGACACTCCCACTAGCGAAGGAAGTTTACTCGAGCACGGTCAACAGGTGCCGTGTCCACTCCAGGATTTTCTCTCTTGCCCTTACAGCCGCGGCACGTCTTTCTTTGCCTGCAGCACTGTCTTGTTCCTGGACTTCCAAAGAACCCGCTGATTCCATAAGGGTACCGTCTTCTATTGTGGAGGTACTTTCTTCAATGTCTGGATCTGTCACTTCAATGGCGTCTACAGTTTCTGATTCCTGAGGAGGTGTCGGTCGTTGCGATGCGGTTGAACTATGTAATGGCCCGTCGCTAGCTGATTCCTGGGCCTTAGTAATAACCCCCTTTGAAGTATCTTCAGGTATGGAATTACTTTCGACTTCTAACGGGTAGAGATGTCCTATGGATCGTATCAAAATGGAGTCATCCACTTTGACCTTTGCTACTCTGCATTTTCCGTCAGCACCTTTCATCATATCCACAATCTTGCCAACTTTCCAGTTATTCCTGTTTTTACTTTCAGCCTTAATCTGTACCAGATCACCAACATCTGGTGTTTTGTGTGATATGACTCTAGGTTGCTTAGGCTCAGACCGGAATTTCTCTCTTAGACTTACAAGATATTGTCCGATGAACATCTGTTTTAGCTCTTCCAGGATCTTGAGCCCTCTTTTCCAACTAGTGATCAGATCTGCCTTCACCTTTGTGCCTTCTGAAGACATTTCTGCCTGTGATGGTTCCATAGTAAGGCAAGTTCCGAGACTCAAAAAATCCGCTGGCCGTAATATGTGTTCCACGTCAGGTCCAATTTTCGTAAGTGGTCTTGAGTTCACCACTGCTTCTACTTCCTTTATGATTGTTTGGAGTTGGGTGTCATTAATCAAGTGTTTATCGAGCGTGCGCTTGAGGCAGTGCTTCACCAAGGCCACAAGTCTTTCATAAAAACCTCCATGCCACGGAGCTAGTTGCGGTATGAATTTCCATGCAATACTGTTCTTAACACAATATGGCTTTTCCATTATTTCACTTGTTAGCTTGAAGTATGTAGCATTATCCGAGTAAATCTTCTTGGGAGTATTTCTATTTGCTGAAAACCGTCTAATTGCCAGAAGGCATTCTCCAGCGGTCAGGTCGTTCACGACTTCTAAATGAATTGCTCTTACCGTTAGGCACGTGAATAACGCAATCCATCTTTTTTCCTTTCCGCTTGAGGAGCTAACAAACAGTGGCCCAAAATAATCAATGCCAGTATATGAAAATGGTGTCGCGTATGTCACTCTTTCTACTGGTAGAGCTGGTGTTGGCGGCAGTTTGTAAGGCCCACCTCCATGTTTGACACATTTTGAACACCTTCGAATGACTTTCTGCACTTGAACCATGCCTTGCGGTATCCAGTATTTCTTTCTTATTATGCTGAGTGTATGTGGAGCGCCAACGTGGTAATTGCTTTCATGAGTTTCTTTAATTACATTATTTGTAAATTCTGACTCTTTGGGTAAGAGAATAGGGTACTTCATTTCATAGCTCCATGATGTATTTGCCATTCGTCCTCGTGACCTCAATATACCACTCTCGTCCGTAAATAGATCTAAATTCTTTGTCAGGTGCGTTTTCTTTCCTGATAATTCTTCGGGAAAGTGTTCTCTCTGAATCCTTTTTATTTCAAGAATGGTTTCATCCACTGGAGCCATTTCTGTGTCTTGAGAGGTTGCCTCTAGTTCGTCAATCTCCATTATTTGATCCGAGAATTGGGCTGTGTCAGATATCTCTTTTCTACCTGATGGATCTTCACCTGGACTCTGGTCCAGGACCTCCCCAACTGAAAGGAGAGAGTCATGATGGTTTTCGTAGTTTCGGGATTCAGGCCACTTCGTTTCCTCGTATTTAAGAAATTCGGGTCCGTTGAACCATAGGTCCTTTTTATCTTGCCAAGTCTCGGGTCTTGTTGCTACGTCGGCTGGGTTGATCTTTGTATTAATGTAGTACATTTTTGCTTCTGGTACATTTTCTTTAATTTCCTTCACTCTGTTCGTCACAAATGGAGGTAGAAGTTTATTAGATCGCATCCATCCGAGAATGACTAGACTATCCGTCCATAGGTAGACCCTACTCACTGGCAAGTCTATGTTTAACTTTATATATTTAACTAACCTGCTTGTGATTAGGAAACCGAGTAATTCTTGCCTTGGGATATTAATATTCTCTTTGTCTTTGCTCTGTACCACATGAGATTTTCCCATTACAAACGATATAGATGTTCCTTTTGGTCCTGACATCTTGATGAATACTACTGACGCGAAGGCTGATTTTGAAGCGTCAGCGAATCCGTGAAGCTCATATACAGTGTCAGGATCTGATGTAATTTTCCCAAATTGTCTTGGGACTTCTACCTTAATAGAAGCTTTCCAGGTCTCAAGAACACCTTTCAAGGTTTGAAGAACTTCAGCAGGTAATACGGTGTCCCATTTCAATTTTCTATTGCAAACGTCTTGAAACAGAAGTTTCATTGGTAGAATTAATGGGCATACAAAACCGCAAGGGTCGTATATTCTTGCCAGTATCCGTAGAAGTTTTCGTTTTGTATCAACCGGAGAAGTTGGCTGTAAATGATCTTCAGTTATATTTAGAGTTAATGTATCTTTATTTACGTTCCATATCAAGCCAAGAACCTTAACTTCATCTGTTTTACTTGCTTGGTGTTGCTTTGGAATGGATTTCAAGAATTGCTGATCGTTTGATACCCAGTCTCTGATATTCATGGACAGCTGACTAAAGGCTGTTCTACCTTTCTTGTAGATTTCTCGTGCTTCTTTTATTGACTCAGCTCCAGTGACCAGGTTATCAACATAACACCTTTCGGCTATTGATTTGATCACCTCATCTTCAGATAGGTTCATATGATGCTTAATGGTAGCTGTCAGAAGGAAAGGACTTGCTATTACTCCGAAGGGTACTCTGCAAAACCGAAGACATAATATATTGTCGTCTTTGGGTTCCTGATTGATGTTTTTCAACCATAGGAAACGTGTCACGTCCCGGTCCTCTTCTTGTAGTCCCACTTGCAAAAAAGCCTTTTCTACGTCAGCTGTTATCCCTATATTCTTGGTCCTGAATTTAATCAAAAGGGTTGTTAGGCTCTCTAGCATATATGGTCCACTGTAGAGGCATTCGTTGAGACTTCTGTTTCCTGATATCTTGGCTGAAGCGTCATATACAATCCTTCCCTTCTTACCTATTTGTCTAACCATATGGTGCGGAAGGTAGTGTATTGGGTGATCAGGTTCTAGGTCCGTTTGTGACTCTACTACTTCTATGATGCCCAACTGTAGTTGTTCGTTTAAAATGTCGTTATATTCATTTAGCGATTCTTTATCTAATCTTCTCATAAGTGATTTTAATCTACCCATAGCCAGTCCAAAGTTAGATACTAATTCTGGTGGATGTTGGATCCACGGCCATTTCACCTCATATCTATTTTGTACGTATTGTACAGTGTCATTAAACTGATGTACTGCTTCCTCCTGATGGGTGGTCTTAGGAGAGTCCGTTATGCCTAAGTTTTCTAACGACCATAAAAATTTGATATCCACATTTCTCAGTGGTAAATCTGGTTCGGAAAAATAGGGACAGCTCTGCGTATGACACTGGCAATATGTGGTTACAGACAGTACCTCATCATTCTCTTCAATGTAACAATTTCCAGAAACAATGTATCCAAAATCTGTATCGATGAGGTACAAGTTATTTGAGATCTCATGTTTCTTGTTGCGCATGAATGAACAGTAAAAGTCGTTACCAATGAGCATGTCAATCCCCTCACCAATTGAGTCATCGTCTGCATGTACATCAACTTGGGAGCAGTCAAGTTTTGCTATTGGCACTCTGTCCGTTATGTGTGGTACGATGTTTACCTGTATTGTGCTTCTAATGTTTCGTTTGGTAATGATTGTCACTGTAGTACAAGGACTAGCTGTTTCTTGAGGAGACGGGGATCCGAAGGTGTAAATGACTAGTTGATCTACTGATGTTATAGGTAATCTGAGAGCATCAGCTAGTTTCTTTGTTACATAACTTCGTTGACTGCCGCTGTCCAAAAGAATTCTAGCAGCCTTAATTCGCTGATTGTCTTGAGGATGTTCTAATTGCACCACAGCCGTCTGTAAAAAGGTAAGTCCATGAGTCATATTGCATGCCGTTTCTGGATCTTTATTCTCAATCACTTCTTTCTCACCTTTGGCCTTTGTACATAGCCACTGGATGTGTCCTTTTTCCCCACAGCGGAAGCAGGTTATGGTTTTACGGCACTCTTCCGTTTTGTGGTTCTTGCCCAGACAATTTAGACAGCGACCAACCAGTCTACTCTTACGAGCATCCACCGTAGTAAACTTCTTGCAGTCCTTGCTTGCGTGGTTTCCTAGTCCGCAGAAGATACACGAACGTCGGGGTTTTTTAACTGGCAGAGCAGTAGCCACTGGTCCTCCTTTGCGTTTAAGTTCAGACCCCTTTTGCGTTTGCCGTTTCCAATTTCCCTTTTGAGCTCTGATATGTAGCGCTTCCGTCGTGGCCACAGCAGGTACAGCCTTCATGTACGATGTTTCGGTACCTGTCGTCATAGACGATGACTTCTCCATTGCCGTAATAATTTTATCAAGGCTCTTTCTTATAGCTGTTAATGTAGTTCCCTCTGTGGCCTCTGCTAGGTGGTGTTCATGCACCACTTTGTCCGGGAATTTTCTTAGGACCGTAGCACGAAAATAGTTTCCATTCACTGGCTCGCCCAAATTTTCGAGAATTCTTAAATGCCTCTCAATTTCATTTAATGTATTTCTACAACTCGTACTGCTATATTCTGCTCTTTGTAGGTTATTCAGTTGTGTATAGTGTGCGTCTATCAGAGCGTCTTTCGATCCGAAACGATTTTTGAGAGTATCTATTGCAATTGTATAGTTATCGTCGGTCACACCTAAACCTGATACTGACTCCTTAGCCAGTCCGCTTAGGCTACCCAGTAAATATGCCATTTTTTCTGAGTCAGCAATGTTTCTCTCATGGATGCAAGCCCTGAACCTATCCCAAAATTCAGTCCATTTTAGACAGTCTCCACTGTAGGATGGTAGTTCCAGCTTTGGGAATCTTGTTGTAGCGTTGCCGGTGACATGTCCTTTCTCCTCTACAACATCCTGTGTATAGCTCACTGATGCCGTGATCTCAGAATAGAGACCTTCTGCCTGCATTTGAATATCCAGAGCTGGACTCACTACATCAAGCTTTGGAGTTGCTAGCTTTACAGTATATTCTTTTATTTCTTCATCCAATTTATTTGTTAAGTCTAATAATTGTTTCAACACTTGTTTCGCTTTCTCATAGACCAATTGGTTGCCTTCATACTCCTGCTTTGCTGAAGTAAGGAGTTTCTCTAAGTTGAGTTTCCTCAGCTCTACCCGTCTCTCCAGAATTTCTTCCATTTTGATTTATTTTTCTCAGGTGCTGTAAATGCATTATTTTCATTACCTATAAATATGCATTTAATTGTTTTGTACCTTGACATGTGAGTTGCATCAACTAAATGGAGGGATAAATTAATATTTAGTCATAAGCAGACACCCAGATGTCTGGTACTAATTTTAACTTTAATTAATTTGTTTCAGCTAAGTTTATTCCACTTAGACTGCTTTATTATTATTCTACTAATTTATTTGAAATAATGTAATTGCTTAGAGTTCATCCACACTAACCTACCACCCCAACATAAAACTTCAAACCCTTTGCATGCAATTTTATTCTGATTATGTCTGGGTACTTACTCACTTACATAATAGGTATCATTCAACTTTTACTATTTTACAGGCGTGTACCATGTTAGTGACGATGATCTTCACTCAAACTACTTATTAAATCGCGTTAAATGTTACTATTGAGATTATGTTATGTGGTATTCACGGATGCATTGTTAACGTTCTGTTACTAATTTCAATTTTACTTACTTGTTATTCCTTTTCGAAATTTAAATTTGACTAAGTACTACCACGAAGCGTCAACATGACTGTGGTACCATAAAACAACTTGTGTCGCCTTTCGAACTATTCCTTGTGCTTCGTAAACTAGAATAACAAACAAATGAATGATACTTTAACATTCCAATAATTGAACGACAACCAAACAAGACTCAACAAAGCAACCTTGTTATTATTGTTGTTATTTATTAAGTGCAAGCACCAATTTACCTGCTAACGAATTGGCGAGAACCGCCCTTTTCACCATTGAATCTCCATTTGACAATGACTGTAAAACACTTTACTACACTTTTCTTGACAATATACGTGCTCACTCGCAATTCACAACCAAGAAACGTAGTTTTTCAACAAATTTTCGCAATCATAACTTCTCGCCGCGCCGTTGAATTGAACAAATACAGATAAGAAAGTATGAAGATAATAATTCGATTGTTACGCCATAGAATAAGGAACCCTTAATTAAGGTGTGATGCAATATACCAACATAACAACCTCACCGCTAAAATCATGTTTATTAATTAGTTCTAATTCTTAAATTAGCTTGATATTATTCACGCTTAAATACTAAGTTAATATCTGATATACCAATTCCATTTATTGATATAATTTTACAATAACTTAGAGCTAAACAAGGGTAATAAACCGATAACGGATATCGATTTTCTTTATCAAAGGTACGGGACTAGAGTCCATAGCCAACGAAAGTATTCCTTTTAATAGGGGTTAGGGTAAAGGAATTTCGCACCTTGCAACTTTATTGGGTACAAAAGTATTTTCGATGGAAGCGTAAAAATAAATTACAAAAACCCTTTATTTTTAATGTTCGACAATTAACGATACCATGAATCAATAAATCATTTATAATTTTATTACAGTAATCTGCAGGGTAATTGCGCAACCAATCTGACACTCAGTTTTTTTTACAACTATGGCGGCCAGCTGGTTTTGATACCAAGTGTCAGAATATATAAATTGAAAACGATGGCGACCGGCAGCGAGCCTGACAATAAGCATGCTGCTGCCAACATATATCGGCGATATTATCACCATTCTTTGCTTCGCGTACGAGAAAATATATAGAGGGTATCTTGACAAAGAAATAACCGGAACTAATTAGGCTATTCTCTATCAGACATCCCAGCATCTCCACCAATTTTGTCGCCCCTTCTATGCTTTCCCTAATCGTTATACGTGCATGCCTGGGGTGATACAGATACACAGAATAAGGGCAACAAATATTACTGCTTATCTCGTTAATACAGGAGATACAGAACCTGGAGTGTGCAGGATGATTTCTTATTGCAATGGCTTCACAAGATATGTGATGACAATGATTCCTAACGCAATGTGGCTATGCCACGTTTCTATCTCGAGCTAGGCATAAATGGCAAGCTTAGCTCACGATCGATTTACTCCGGTTTAGGCACAGCGCTATGCCCGGGTGCCTCATTTCTTAGGAGAAGGATCCTGGGCCTACCAGTGATCCTAAGTCCAATCGCGACCGATCAGTAGGCTCCTGGTCGGTTCAGTTTGCCTAGATCTAGCCTGGCACCCACCGGACGTGGGGGCTTTGCCCCCACGAGGACCTCCACCATCCCCTAATAGTCCTGACCTCGGTTGCTCCATCATCATTTCGACCGTTATTGCTGGGCAAGAATTGTTTGCTCCGTGTCCAGTTTATGCGCCCCACTGTCTATGACATTATCCAAGTGTACATTGTACTCTAGCACTTACTGAACCCTTGTGAGGAATCTAACCTATTCAATGCGGACATGCCTACACACTCCATGGTCATAGCGATTAATATCACAATATGAGTGTTAACTCACCTAAGGTATCAGCCGGGTTTCAGCAACTGACCTCTCTCAAGCAGGGTGTGTCTCAGCTCCTTCCTTCCGCCGCTATGTTTTCGCACACACTTTGGCGCCATTCCACTATATCGTAGTGCCAATACACAAGGTTAGTAAATAAGCAGTGTGACCACATTACAAATGGAATAAGCGTACGGCTGTGACACTTACCGATTTTTATATGGCGACTCGCGCTGTGCGCGACATATGGCTTATAAAATAAATGAGATTAAAAAAAATAAAAAATTATTAAGGTTCAAAACCCGAAATAAAACGGGATAAAAAGTATCCTATATATTATTCCAGGTTGTAAACTATTACCATGTCAAATTTCATTCCAATCTGTCCGGTGGTTTTTGCGTGATGCCTCCACAAACAAACATACGAACAGACAAACAGACAAACAGATAAACAGATAAACCGATAAACAGACAAACGGACAAACAGATAAATGTACAGACGCGCCGGGTCTACGATTTTATTATATGTATAGATAATTATGTTGCAGAGTATAATCCTGAAATAGGATACTACCGGCCAGACTAGGTTGACTCATTTTATTAAGGACAGGGGCATCATAATCTCCAGCAATTAGTGATATTAGTGCGAGTGCCTAGAGCGTCGCGATATGAGCCAATAAATAGTAAACAACCGTTGAATTCGTAGGTACTTAGTTCGTTCGTTTACGAAACCAACTGCAAACTATGGGTACAGACGTACGTACTTGAACGTAGCTACTCATGCACGTCTCAAGCCTTCTATTATTTACGAGCTTCAAAGCATGTATGGATAGTGAAATAAAAACGGATCACTCAGGTATATAACTCGAGTTTAGCCCGACATGTTTCGGACTAATTCGTAGTCCTTCCTCTATATATGGATAAGTATTTTAGAAACAATGAAGTCGAGAGTTATGGTTATACTTCTATTCTGAATGAAGCGTTATTTTACCTATGGCCTCTGAAGCAGTGGGTCGTGGGTTCGAGCCCTGGCTGGCATCTCTGAGTTTTTCGGAATATTTGCGAAATTACATTTGCAATTTGCGGTGGATGCGGAAAGCACAAGAGCGGTCTGAGTGGAGAGCCCTGGGGGAGGCCTTTGTCCAGCAGTGGACGTCTTTCGGCTGACATGATGATGATGATGATGATTTGCAATTTTCACGAGCTTTGCAGTGAAGGAAAACATCGCGAGGAAACTGGCACACCCCTGCGAAGCAATTCAATGATGGGTGTGAAGTTCCCGATCCGCACTGCCCCCGTGGGAACTATAGCAAAAGCTCTCTCATTCTGAGAGCAGGCACAGGCCTAGCAGTGGGAGTGAGTTGTAAAAAAAGTCTGGCTGGTGACGATTAGTAATTCCAATCACGTTATAAAACTAATTGCAAACTTTAAACAAGTGGTATCTCACAGTTTCCATACGACTACCTTTAATCTTCAAGATTCAAGAGAATTAATAAACAGAAAACTGCACAATAAATGCCTTTTGCATCATATACATGTTCATAGCTTCTCATTTAACTTGTCTGTGGCCTTGTTCTGCAGAGTTGTCAGTTGGATTTGAATTAATAGGATTATGTAAAACGTAATGTCATACAAGATAATTGAAATACATGCTTGGGGTGCGAGTCAGGTTACCTCCTTGTGCCTAAGAGCTGCGGTTCCCTTCTAGATCCGTCGGGGGGGAAGAGCAGTGCTCGAGCCGGTGCACCCTGGGCATGGGTTAATGATTTCCTGGCCAAGAAATTATGGAACATCATTGGCCGATGGCTAAGAACTCGACAAGGGGAGGGGGGTTTATTCAGTTTGGCCTATCCGACATCTTCTTTTAATGTAATTTTTTTTATATTACATTACTCTTTCAAGTGTTGTTTATACGTGTTATATTATATTTACTGATATTGGCACAAGGCCTAGAGGCCGCCATTACGAAGGAAGAAGAAGAAGTAGAATTGAATACTTATAATAAATAGAGAATTACGCGGAATATCAGCATTAAATGTTAATTCCCCTTTTAGGTAAAGTGTTTAGTTAATATTTTACATGATATAATGTTTGTAACATTGTGATTAATAAAATTTGTTCTCCTTTCAGAGCAACACAATTCTGCTTTTGTTTCGTCGTTTCGGCATTAAATGAGTAATTAATGTGATTATAAACGCATTATATACATACCTACGACGTACATACACAAATACAAGCCTTGCGTATAACATTATTACATTGTGTCAAGGTAAACTTTAACCGGCTAGTTGCCCTAGAGACAGTAATTGAACCATAGACTGAGAGGTCAACGATCGCTTGCTCCATTCCTAAAGCTGTAGTTGTAGTCATATGCTGTACGTTGTATTGTAATATTCAATCCAATTATATTTCTATAGATAACAGTCGCCCAGTCAACATGAAAAACATGGCTAGAACCATAATACCTACTTATTTAGCTGCAGACGTCATTGAGCGAAATCTGCACGATAGTCGATAAAACATTTTTCGATAGTTTACCTACTTACGGCTGATTGTAACGAAGTTTTCTAATCTGCTAGTCAACTTTTCGGTACTATAATGATATTTTACACTGAGCTGCTCCTCGAATTAGATTCCTATCCCATACCCACCTGAAATGACAAAAAAGGCAAAAAAGTATGACTCTATGTTATATGTGTATTTGTGCAACAAGAGAGCAAAGTAGGTAATTGCTGCAAGTGTTGATTTTGAATCCCGAGTATTCATATTCATATTCATATTCATTTATTGATTGCTTTGTGTGTACAAAAGGTCTTATAGTTGTAATACATGTTTCAACACAACCCTGAAAGGGCACCGCAATACACTACAATAGGATTAATTATCATTTAACTAGTTAAGGACAATGATCCAATACCAATTGTTAAGATTATTTTTAAAACGCTAGTTTTAGGTACATAAATTCTAATTCAACGTAGGATAGCAGAGAGACAAACACTTGTTTACGGTAATATTAAGTCGGTATGTTTGGTTTATCTAGTTGTTAATGTTGTAAGCGAAGGGTTCTATAGTTGAATCACGAGCGTAGCGAGTGATTCTAGGTTAGAATCCTGAGTGACGCGAGGGATTCAAAGACACGAGATATAAATGACTTTGGTCTCATGTGACACATACAACTTTTCACTTCAGCAGAGAGAACATATTACCTAGTGTGCACATATTACAGACCGAAGGTATCGTTTGCAGCAAGAAAATTACAGTCTGAAACTTATTCATTAAGAAACTTTTTAATTTTAGCGGCCGAAATTTTTTAGGACTTTTTGGACATATGCATGCCCAACTGACATTCTTTTCAACAATTCAATAAGTTTGGGATAAGTTTCAATGTGCACGTCATCTTTTGTCTTTATTGTGGCTTTCAACATTGCGTGAATACTCCACATTGTAGATGGTTGCCTAGGATTGCTTCCTCTTAATCAAATCAGCAACTTTTTATGAATTATATCAAAACGATCCGTTAGTATGAAGTTTGTAGATACTGAATTAAGAACTATCACGTCATAATTTTCAGTGATTAAACTGCCTTCTTTTATTAGTTTTAAGGGTTTCGTACAGTCAGCGTCTTATATATGGTGACATCCAAAGTGATCAAATAGTTCGGTACACCATACAATTGTTAACCGTCTGTCTGTCTGTCTGTCTGTCTGTCTGTCAAGACCCTTTTTCTCTGGAACGCGTTTAGGTAGGTAGCATGCTAAAATTAATATCAAATAATTATTCAAGCATGCGCTCCCTTGAAGCTGTGAAAAAATCAACCTTCTAAGTCAACGCAATCAATAGATACACTCATTAAAAAGGTTGTTTCCATACAAATTGCCGAAATCCAAAAACCTAAGGGGTACTTCCAGTTGTCTTGAAATTTGGTATGAAGGTAGCTCTTATAGCACAACCACTCAAAAAAGTCTCAAAATCTTAATTTTTTATGCCTGTCTGTAGATTTCACAGACCAATATAAGTTGACACCACACTGCGTACATTTTGCTTAGGAGCAGGGCTCTGCTAACCCTGGACTTCTTAAAACACTAGGGAGAAGCGTTAAAATCTTTCTACGGAACCCTCGTGCGCGAGTCCAACTCGCACTTGTCCGATTTTTTAGCATTAGAAAGAAGGTAAGCAATTTTGACACGTCTTTTTATTGAAAAACGTTTATTAAAAATGAGTAACAGCAAGTAGTTAACAATTAAATAACAATAAAATTTAATGATTTATATTGTTATGGTTAAATACGCAACGGCTACTTATTTTTAATAAGCGTTTATCAGTAAAAAGATATGTCAAAATTGCTTACTTACCTTCTTTCTAACGCTACAAAAAGTAAAACCGCCTTAAAAAAAAAACCTTAGAAAAGAAACGGAAAACAATCCTCTAAAATAATGATCAATAAATAAAATAAAATAAAATGCGTTTATTCTTGCTTCATTCTAAAATGCTTCATTCAAAGAATATTCCGCTCGCACCGCACCGACTTCATATTTCTGCTGCTTAGTGCTAGGCCATAAAACTTTAGGCTTTAGTTTCTGTTGTCCGAAATAAACGCATTTTATTTTATTTTATTTATTTATCATTATTTTAGTGGATTATTTTACGTTTTTTTTCTATGGTTTTTTTTTTAAGGCGGTTTTACTTTTTTGTTAAAAGATTTTTATTTCACAATTTTACGTTGATTTAACATTTTCAGAATTATCCTCCAGCTCCTAACCGTTAAGGAGTTGTACCTTCCATCATCAGCTCATCAACATAAGATGATGACTACCGGACGCAAATACTTGAATAGCCTTAGAAAATATGTGAAACACATGATACGTGCCTATAAAATTTGAGGGTTGCCCTCGATTTCCCTGAGATCCCATCATCAGATCATGACTTGGTGACAGTAGGACCACCTCAGGAGTATACCCTTTCGAATAATGATTTAACATTTTCAGAATTATCCTCCAACTCCTAACCGCTAAGGAGTTGTACCTTCCATCATCAGCTCATCATCATGAGATGATGACTACCAGACGCAAATACTTGAATAACCTTAGAAAATATATGAAACACATAGTACGTGCCTGTAAAATTTGAGGGTTGCCGTCGATTTCCCTGGGATCCCATCATCAGATCATGACTTGGTGACAATGGGTCCACCACAGAAGTATACCCTTTCAAATAAAAAAAAAATTAAAAAACCGGTCTACAATTGACGGAGTAATCAATGAACATACATAAAAAAAAAAAAAATACGTACTGTGGAACGTAGAACCTCCTCCTTTTTTTGAAGTCGGTTAAAAAAACGAAGTACCTACGCAATGGCTCGACACGCTCGGTGCGCGAGTTCGAGTCACTTTTGATTTCTTTTGATTCTCCTTTTAAACAAAATCAAAGCCAAAATCGTCTTCACAGGAGGGAACTCTTGAACGGTTAATTGCATGATCGACTTGGAGTTTGTTATATATGTGTAAGTTGGATGACAGCACAAGTACAGACAACAATAAGTACAGTCGACAAAAAGTTTGTATTGAAAAAGAAAATTTTAAACGAAAACTTATTGGGCCATAGATCTGTTTATTAGTGTTTATGTTGAAACAAACTATTACACATAGCTATCGGCATACTTAACGGCTCTACAGAACTTTTATTTTCGCGGTAGCAAGATAACAGCTTCCAAAAGATAAGACAATCTCATGTACATACATGGAGGTAAACTTCCATGCTCAGTAATGTAACTACTTTTACTGGTTATTTTTTCCGCGATTTAATCAAAACACTGTCACCGGTAGATCAGGAATTCTGATTAAGTCATCGACTCGTTATCATTATCATCGTCACGCCTTATGCCGCACGAGATGGTGGCGTGCGCAGTGGCAACATTCGCTATGGAGGCCCATTTGAAAATTACACATACCTCAGCCCATCGAATGAATTTACCCTACGTTTTGGCGCTACGGCAATTTAGTAAAAATGTTTAGTTTATGTTTATATAATAATATTAATTTAACTTTTAACATGAACCAACTATTTAAATTATGGAGTGTTGAGACCCGGGACTGAAGCTAACCATTCCCAAAAAACCGGCCAAGTGCGAGTCAAACTCGCGCACCGAGGGTTCTGTTCATTTTTTTTCCAGCTTTTCCCCAGTATTTTAAGTTGTCCTGTGTCAGTAGAGCCTTGCTCCTAAGCAAAACGTACGCAGTGTGAGGTCATTTTATATTGGTCTCCGAAATATACAGACAGACATAAAATTCTAGATTTTGAGAATTTTCTGAGTGGTTGTGCCATAAGAGCTATCTTCATACCAAATTTCAAGTTTCTAGGACAACTGGAAGTACCCTTTAGGTTTTTGGATTTCGGCAATTTGTATGGAAACAACCTTTTTAATGAGTGTATCTATTGATTGCGTTGACTTGGAAGGTTGATTTTTTCACAGCCTCAAGGGACTGCAGGCTTGAGTAATCGATATTAATTTCAGCGTGCTACCTCCACGCGTTCCTGAGAAAAAGGGTCTTGACAGACAGACAGACAGACAGACGGACAACAAAGTGATCCTATAAGGATTCCGTTTTTCCTTTTGAGGTGTGGAACCATAAAAATGGGACGAATAGGTTAAATATGTTCGGTAAAATGTAGAGACAACGCTTTAAAGAAGTAAGAAGACAGACAATCAACTAGTTCCATGAAAATTTTGAAAAGTTGAAGTTCGATACTTGTCACTTAGCAGTCACGCGTACAAGAGCCCTTAGTGTTATTATGCGTTATAAAGAGTCAAATACCATGAGGTCTATGAGAATAGTACGTGGCCAATACGTACCGGTAGCGTAGCAGCCATTTCGCCCTTAGTCATCGAGACGGTTTCTTGTGACAAAAATTACACTAAAGGCTGAGATGAACGTCAAACAAGGGCCTCTACTTAATCGTTTTTGGAGAGGGCTATGCTCGGGGTTTCTCTGCGGGACAGAATCAGAAATGATGATATCCGCAGTAGAACTAAAGTTACCGACATAGCCCGAAGAATTGCGAAACTTAAGTGGCAGTGGGCGGGGCACATTGCTCGCAGAACTGACGGCCGATGGGGTCGGAAGGTTCTCGAATGGCGTCCACGGACCGGGAGACGAGCTGTTGGTAGGCTTCCAACAAGATGGAGCGACGACCTAGTACGGATTGCGGGACCGCGGTGGATGCGGAAAGCACAAGACCGGTCTGAGTGGAGAGCCTTGGGGGAGGCCTATGTTCAGCAGTGGACGTCTTTCGGCTGACATGATGATGATGATGATGATGAAGGAAGGGGTCTATTTTCATAGACGGACTGTGACAGACGGACAGACAGACACGTGAGTCATCCCATAAGGGTTCCGTTTTTTCCTTTTCGTTTCAGTTGTTTTACTTTAAATTAATTTGAAACGTATTACTACTTACATTGACGAAACTAGAAAACTAGTAGTTTCGTGAAACGGAGCCACCGGAAAAAGCGTAGCAGTAAACATGGCAATTTTTAAAATGCCTGCTCGGCTCTGAATGAAAGTACAATTTTAGTCTGTTCATTGATCACAGTTGCAGTGGTGGGAAATGCTATGGTCAGACGAAATCGTTTCGTTGTGAACACGTAATGTGATGTAAATTCAATGAACATTTCAGTTTCAAATCGCTGAGCCGTGGCGTGGACATACGGATGCATCGGGTTGTCTCTCACTGGAAGACTTGAATACCTAGTTGAATACTTAGTTTTAGCTACCGTTTCATGGTTGTGAGAATTAAATTACTCGATGATGACAATTGGAACTAAAAATATTATGAATTTAGTCTTATGGTAATTACAATTTTATACTATACAATTTCAGACCATAAGTGCCTTAGGACAAAAAATATGTATGCAATTGAATATATACTTACCTACACATTTTAGCACGCGACTAAACGCTACATTTTCGTTGCACATTTACTTGAAAATACAAGCTGAACCATTTAAAAAAATCTTTTTAACAAGACCCGTAGTTTTGTGCAAGTACAGCTTAAAATTTAAAAAGTCCTCAGTGTGATTTAAACTGATAAACCAAAAATCGAGGGCAAAAGCGAATTTACATACTCACAACAGACTATCAGAAAATACTTGGAAATACCAATGTAAAAATATCTAATCTGGGACTTACCGAAGATCGGATCTTGACGTCTTCCGAAAGGCTTGACCGAATTTTGCTAAAGCATAGCTTGGCTTGATACTATGAAAATCCACCAGACTAATGATACACCAAAGGAGGGAGACCTTTTAGAACAAACAATACTTACCTAATTATAATTAAATTAGTCTTTTAACTTTTATTAGGCTTTTTAGGATATTAGGCTTTTAAATTCTTATGAAAACCAGCAAGGAAAAATTTTAGTATAATTTATTTTAATAATTTATTGAATCAGGCGTTACTTTGCGGAGGTCCATATTTATGAACTAAAAACAATTACTTTGCTCGCCCGCGACCACTAAAAGCTGAAACCACTAAGAGCTGTGTTGATTCGTGTCGCAGTGGAGGCGGAGGTGTTGCATAGAACATTTGCCGCACAGATATAACTATTTGTCATTAGTGCTCGCGGGTGAGCAAAGTAATTGTTTTTAGTTCATAATTTATTTTATAAAATGTTCTTATGCAGAAGTGCTTACATGATTGATTTCGGAGTGGCCAACCTGATAATCGCATTAAAATGTAATCATATGAGTACCTATATAGATACAAAGTATGATAAAGTGTCTTTTTAATCTATATAGGTACTTAAATAATTAGATACCTCATTGAAATTCACAAGAGAACATTGCAAAAAATCTTTAAGTATAGGAGTTCTTGTACGATAAATGTCACGCTCTTTTGCCTTCAGGTAATGTACGCGGTAAATTTGTGAGCAATTGAAATAAATTGTTACACAATCAGGGAACAAACGAGGTGCACGGCATTAATGTGACGCGCTCAATTTAACAGCAACAGTGCTGCTTGACAAACCAGATACTTTGTCTAGACGGACTCTAACCGCTCTAACTACTCTACATACCTACCGTGCCTAACTCGTCTACGTCGTTTTGTAATGGTATTTTTACAGGTGTATTTGTAAAATAGGGGTCCTGGATGTTAAACGGGAAAGATCAGCCATTGTTCGTAGCCTCTCTCAATAATTAGTAGTACGAGACTTACCTAATCTCGTAACTGAGTGAAACTGAGATTTAAATAAATAATAAAAAATAAAAACCATTTATTTCAGACCATAGATCCATATAATGTTAGTACAATACACTCCTACAACTACTTGTTAGTTTAAAACATCGAAATCATTATTATACTCATTAGAATTATAAATAAATTTTGTGAAGGGCCCAATTTTCAACCGTTTAAAGTAAGATAGCGACATTAATTGTGAATGCTTTTGTTATTCTATTGGTGTGCCCGAAATGGCATATTGCTGTGCAATCGCATGTGATATTGCTGCCAGAGTAAGCGGCAAGGTAAACGCGCGAGTGTGTGAGCAACCTCGCTTGCAAATAGAGCGCGAGCGCACACCGTGTTAACTGATTAGATTCCGTGCGAAATCGTCTGCCTTTCATTTATGTATTTGGAAATGCTTGAGCTACACTTAATTTTTAAAATTCAAATTCAAATGTATTTATTTGTTAGAATACAATATAATACAATGGTCTTAAGGTTATTGATGTCCTGGTATTCAGCATGCAAGCAAGCGTACAAATATTTCATTATTATAAACTAAAGGTAGGTATTTAAATAATATTATTTTAGTTATAATTACATTCAGAGAAAAAATAAAATAACAAATATAAATGTCAATTACTATAAATGTCAATTTTGCTTATAATTTAAGTAGTCCTTAACACTATAAAAACATTGCTCCATCAACCATATCGTCAGATTACGTTTGAACATCTTTCCCTGTAATACTTTCAATTCATCCGGCAAATTATTAATCATATTGAATGGACAAAAAATAATCTGTAATGGACATTGTTCATATTTTCATGTAAAGATAAGTAATAAATAACCAGTGAGATGTTTCTGAAAAGAACATTTTAATTGGTCATGGTATAAAAACCATTTTATTTAGACTATAGGTATCACAGCTGCCGTTGGGCAAGACGAACACTCGAGTGGAGACCTCGCGCAAACACTCGCTGTAGGGGGAGACCACCCATGAGGTGGAAGGACGACATCTGCCGACAAGCGGGTGGAGGATGGATGCAAATGGCAATGGATCGTCAGGCGTGGAGAAATGGAGAGGAGGCCTATGTCCGAAGACGGAGGAACTAAGGGCTGCTATGGATGGATGGATGGATCACAGCTATATCTATCCGAAAATTGGTATGAAAATACTATATGCAAATGGGACTCTATCGTCACGGGCTTTTTAGAAAATTCTGATGTTTTTGGATCAAGTATGTGCCCGCTAGAATAAACCACAGAGTTTTAATGATCGTAACAGTACTATAAAGACATCCTGATAGCCCCTTCATTAGCGTGCCCGCTCCCGTTCCCGCCTCCGCTTCCGCGCCGCTCCGCTGGGTCTCGCATTGCGCGCCACGCTTCGTCGCCTGAGAAAAATGTCTTGCTGCCCGATGTACAACAAAATATCAATAGAAATCGTAGCAGAAACTGCGAGCGATAGCCGTGGTAAGTATTCTTCAGGTCATTCGCAGTGGCCGACGCGACGTTTATGTGTTACATTGTAGATTGCCACTAACACAGCGTTGGAAAACCATTGTACTTGACTGGTATTTGAGTCTTAGTTCAAATGCTAGCCAAGTACTATTATGCTAAGCGTGCGAACACTAAACACGTACAGCGTCAAGCAAATACCTACGCAACATTCTGGTAAAAGCTGTTTAGAAACAGTTCTTTAATCTTCTTCCTGAAGGCACGCTTCTTCTCCCCGCACATCACACATTGCCTCAATAGTTTATTGTTTCAATCTAAATAATAAAACTAATAAAGTTGACATGCAGAGTGTCCATTATTGGAATTAAGTGTCAAACACTGGCAGGTTTACCCTATGTTTTGTTTAACATACATATTTATTTATGCCGACTTATTCTAGTATTTATTCTTGTTATGCATTAGGTATTTAAAACTATTTTAATTTTGATTTCAATTTTAATACCAATTATTAATGCCAATAATTAATGCCAATTACTATATTATGTTTTAAAATTATTTTAATGTACTAACATGCAGCTGTACCGAAGGGTACTAAACAATGTTTTATGGAAGCTTGAATGTTCCGAAATAAAGTAATGTTTTTATTTATTATTATAGCGGAGGTTATTTGACTCTTTATCGAGCTAGTCACGTGATAAAAAAGACAGATACTCTACCAATACAAAAACCTATGTTAAGTATGTTACTTATTATCATTAATGTTAATATCAATAGTGTCATCTTGTGTTTGCCACTCTGTTACAAGAGTTGCATCACCACCCAATAATTTGCGTCCGTAAAGTTAGCTGTTGCTTTGGCCCTAAATTGTTAACATTATCAGAAACGTAAAAATATCTACACGGAAAATATTTCAGCGAGTTGTGTACTTTATCGCAGCACAAACATTTGCCCAGCCCAGACAGACAGACAACCTAATAACCTGAGTTGTGTAATACGAGCTCCCCGTCGCTATCAAGGTGTTATCATTGCACTGCGGTTTACACAACGCCGGCGAGCGTTTACTGCAATTTTATATTACGGTTTCTTTTTTGAAGAAGAAATGCGACGACAAACCTTTTAAGAATGGAGAAAATAATTATATCATTTTGTAAAATCAAAACTATCATGGTTAGAAATTTAGAAAGCTGTTAATTGTGTTGAATGCCTGCTTTGCTAAACTAACATATTGAAAATAGGTAGGTATAAGTATTACAATCACGTAGTCTTTTAGTGTCGGCAATGTGGGTTTCGATTGCACAGGATAAGAAAGTTGCGCGTCGCCGCCTCGCCATCAGCATATTTTGCGAAGATCCTCACTACTATAAAAATACTCACCTCATTCTTGAGACCGAATTTCCGAATGAGTGTAACACTCGTCTGACTCACATTTTATTACAAGACCGTGATAAATGGCGTTCTGATTTTTTTTGTATTTACTGGGTCGGTGGTTGGTCTAAAAGCGTGGGTAGCAAAGCGTGCTACGCTTCATTTGGAGTTCAAGCCGTTGTAATAGCGCCAGACAGTCACTTGCTCATCCGCCTTTGTAATATCTCCATTTAGGCATGTACCTACAATGAAGAAGCTCATTAAACTCTTCAACCGGATCTGGTAGGTATTCAAAACTCACAGCAAAGTAGAGCAAAAGTCATTGATACGAAAAAAACTCCTGTGGGTAAGCCACATGTTAATTAAACCGTTAAAATCTCAAAATCACTCCCAAAACTGTTAATTGGCTCTTTACGTACGGAGTTTGGAGGCTTTCAAGAGCTTTTAATAATTCCGTGGACCATCTAGTTACTTTAAAGCGAAAGTGCACAACAAACATCATCCATTGAAACAACAAAGTGTATCGGTTTTTTAGAGCGAAGCTGACGTTCGTCGTTCGCAGACGCGGTTTTCGCTCGCTGAGCGCTGAGTCACGCGCCCGCTGTCTGCCATTGTTTGGCGCTAGCGGCGGCGGCGGCGGCGGCGGCGGCGCGCGGAACTAGGCCCGCGCCCTCGCGCCGACCTTGTCGAGACACGGATTTATTGATACGTCACCGCCGCGCCGCGCCGCCCGTGCCCGTCTCAGTGGTGCCGGTGCTACGGTGAGTCGCTTGCGAGTTCACCTAGCGAGCTTCAAAATCCAACTATCCTATACGTAGGTTAGGTAGGTACTTGTATTTTATCTATTTCTTGCAATCCGTTGGTCACTATTACAGACTGTCATATACAACACATAGGTTCACCTTATTCACCTTTAATGGTGCCTAGGCAGAGCGCAAATGTAAAGTAAGTACCTTGGTAAGTATGGAATAAAATAAAGAATATTCATGATCATGAACGAAGGAAATATCGCTATGTGCTAAGTATGTACATGTGTTTGTTAGTTACCTTACATTATTTCTGATTAAATTATCAAATTTTACTGTACCTACCTAAGCAAGCGCGGTAGGGTACTGCTTTTATGTCAATGCTTAAAACTTTTCTGCAATTCAAATTATAGAAAAATATAAAACTCTGTAATATAAATAATGGATACACCTTTAAATTATATTACAACGCCACTTAAATTAGGTACCTATGACAGAATTTAATAAACTACAATCTCTATGCCATCGTGTAGCGTCTATCACAAAGTGGTTTTTATTGTAAGTAGGTACCTACATACTTAGCCAAAAAATACAGAGTTGATTTAATTGCTTACACAGAATAAACGGTCATAGTTTAAAGGTACTTTACATTAGGTAGGCAAACCATAGGGTATGTGCATTTAAAACCTACCAACGCCCTTACAGAGAGGTCTGAAGTTTACTAAAGTACTTCGTTTTTTTTTTGTAACTACAAGCATAAGTAAGTAAAATCAAAAACAATTTGAAATGCACTCCATTCGGAGACGACTCTCCGACATTGCACACTCCAGGCGCCTTCAAAACAACTTGCAACGCATCAAAACTGGCTGGCATAAACAAAAATTTGTTTGATTGAATTTGAAATTAAAGTTAATAGTGCGGGGACACATGGTAGGCGCCAGACGTCTAGACGGTCCGTCGCGTCACCCTGAAGGCTCTTTAGGAAGGCCGCCGAAATTCCGCCCCCCCCTTCCCCCTCGACACTCTCCGACCTGCGTCGCGTCGATTACGTGACTCCACAGCCGACGTAGACGCACCGTGTATGTTACCGGCACTTATTTTGGTGTTAATAAAGAATGTTGTGAAATAAAATATTTTTTATTTAAATTACTTAGGTACCGAATTACAATAAACTTGTTCACACCTTGGCGAAAGACCTCAATTTGACATATTTGTGATGCCTAAAAACTGAGTTAATTTGAATAGAGTTTAGTCATTTTATCTCCGTTGGGGACACTGACAGAATATCGTTAGTGCACCTATACTTAACCTACTGTGAAAAGGACACACCTAAAAAATTAGGCTATCGTGCTTTATTTTTACTTACTTACCTGTTCACCTCCTATAACGACTTTGGCCCCTGTATGGGTTAGCCGTTAATAACCATTTGACGGATTTCAACGTATGAGGTGTCATTATCATTAGATTCGTCTCAATTGTTGTAGGTCATAGGGTAGATTATTTCTGTTTTTAATTTTAAGTTAGTTAGGTTATTGACAAAAAAATTGGTCATGGGTGTCAGTTTCGTCGGGTAGTTTGATCTCGATGCGCCCAAATTTGACATTATTTTTTGGATCTAAGCTGGCGGATGACAGTTTTTCACTTTTAACACAAAAAATAGTCACGGGTGTCGATTTCGTGTAATTTCACCTCGTTGCGCTCAAATTTGACATTATTTTTTGCATCCAAAACGGCGGAAGACAGTTTGTCACGTTTGACACAAAGAAAAGCCACGGGTGTCGATTTCGTGTAATTTGACCTCGGTGCGCTCAAATATGTCTTTTTTTTTTATCCATGATGGCGGATGACAGTTTGTCACTTTTGACACCAAAAAATAGGGATCTAGCTACCTTATTACATGTACAATGAAACGGAATAAAATTAAAATAAGTAAATTCAAATTCTATAAAATGATCACTTGCCTTAATCATTAATTTGCTCTAAAGATCGTTTTCTATAACATTTAAACGCTTTAAATACAAAGTCTCTAATTGTTATTATGTATAAGATTTACAATATTTAAAATTGTTGTATATACTTACTCGAAATGTGCACTTTATATATACCAATTACAAAAAAAAGACCTATCCTAAAAGATTACCTACCTATCCGTAAACCGTAATACGAAAACAATATCTCTCTCAATTGTGAGAGTATTTATGCCATTTTAACATGAAACTACAGTGAGACTCAATGAATCGTGAAATGAACGGATCACTCACATATGCCAGTCGAGTATAGCCCGACTGTTTCGGACTAATCCGTACTCGTTCCTCTGGGAGCACACGCTCTACAGACTACGGATTAGTCCGAAACATCTCAAGCTGTACTCGACTGGCATACGTGTGTGATCCGTTTATCCTTTGTTACCCCCATCGAAAGACGTGTTTTGAAGATATGAGAATAGTTTATTAATTATTCTTCTCAACCCACAACACAAACTCTCGCACTAAATGCCCCGAGGTTGTGTAATAAACTCAGACATAATTCACAATTATTAGCTAAAAGATATTACATATTCATCACCAAAATCCGTACCCCATCAAAAAAACAATTTTATATTCAAATACTTAAGCACCTTCAATTTGGAGAGTCCCAGAGTGCTTCCACTAGATCAATGACAGGGGTTCCAACGTTTGTGTGCATTTTTGATAATGTTTACGTCTCGCCACCGGCGTAGCGTATGTGCTCCCAGAGGAAGGACTACGGATTAGTCCGAAACATGTCAGGCTATACTCGACTGACATACGTGAGGGCTCCGTTTATTACTATGATTGAGTCTTACGGTAGTTTCATGTTAAAAACGTAGGAACAAAATTAAAAAAAAAATACCCAAATTGGTAACTACACCCAATGTCAATGACTGTTACTCGTGACTGCCTCTTCAAGGGAGAATAGATTTTTTTTCTGACTGCTTAATAATGATTGCAAAATTATCGAGTTTTACATTAAAAAAAACCGGGCAAGAGCGTGTCGGACACGCCCAGAATAGAGTTCCTAAGCCATTACGAAAAAGCCCTGGCATATACACCTAATTTAAAGGCATTTTCATCACACCTATTCGAAACCCGTGTTAGCAGAGCCCTACTCCAAAGCAAACTGTACGCGCAGTGTGGGGTCAATTTACATCGGTTACTGACATAGACACACATAATTAGCTAATATTCCCAAACCTGTGAACAAAGCCTGCTTATCTCTGATAGTTTTCCAACAAAAATGAGTAATTCAAAGCTAAATATTTCGCAAACGAATAACTTTATCGAAAAATGATCTTCGAGCACTCGTCATATTTTTGAAAAACCTATTCAACGATACCCCATACTATGGAATGGGTGAGAAATAAAAAAATCAACCCCACTTTACGTGTAGGGGAGGTACCCCAAAAAACATTTTTTTCAAGATTTTATCCCAGCACTTTTTCGGCTTAATTACCTAGTATGTATATCTATGCAAAATTACAGCTTTCTAGTACCAATAGTATCTGAGCTATGCCGCGATCAGACAGACAGACAGACAGACGGACATGACGAAACTATAACGTTCCTTTTTGCCATTTTGGCTTCGGAACTTTAGGGCAATTCAAACATGGCATCATGGCAATCAAGACAAGTACCTACCTACCTACAGTGTCAACACCCGACCCGACGTGTGGTAACACCACGAGTGCATTTCGAAGTACAAGCGAGATTATGGGTGCATTCGCGACGTCAATGTACGGATTATTTGAGATGAGTGAATTGATGTCGTGAGGGGTGCAGCGCGGGGCGGGCGGGGGGAGGGAGGGCGGCCGATGCACTCGCTGCAACCATGTACGGTGCACGGGCTGTGCCCAGTTGTACCCATGTCTACACTGGAGACTAGTTTTTACGACAACGATTTGGTTCATGTTCCAATTTTTCCACTTTGTTTACTCCCTCTTGACGTTTTATCGTTAAGCGCCCAACCAATCTTGACGAAATTTGAAAAGGTGATGCGAAAAAGGACTAGGGTACGTATTACAATTAACAAATTAGTTTATTTGTTCAACACAGGTCAAATTGTACATAGGCACAGATCATAAATGTTATTGTTACATCACCATGTTGGGCCACAAGGCATACAAATTTTTTGCTAATAATGGACTGTCACGACGGGGGTGTCCAGTTACCATTAATTGCATTCTGACAGAAATTCATTGACAGTATAAATAATGCTTTGTCCATAAAATTTAAACAGTTTGGATTTGAAATTTGTTATGTCCTCTTACTTGGTTCGGAACCTTATTTTATCCCAGAAAATTGCATAGTTACCTATCTACCGCGGGATAGCGTTAACCGAATTTGACGAAATTGAAAAACTATAATGCCTCTTGTGCCCGTAGTTCTTCCCCGGCTGTCTTGCTCTCCACACCGCAACAGAACAATGCAAGCATTGTGGCAGGATTAGCGTTGAAAATAATCAAAAGAAACATAATGTTTGTTTTCCAAATTTTTTATTAAGTTTTAATTCGTGAAATGGATATATTTGATGCCATTGGCGGCGTGGACGTTGCCGCTGCGTGCGTCACAATTGTTTAACCCCTATAAAAGTTAACTGGAACATTGATGCATATATTGCTTCGAGTGTCTAAAGCCGCTTGCGTCGACCTGGGTTTAAAACTGTTTTTTTTTGGAATGATATTGTCTTCAAAAATGACATGATAATTAAACGTTTAGAATGAAACTCTGAAATTGAAATAAACAACAAATATTAAAAAAAAAGGTTTCCTTCACGTTTTTAGGGTTCCGTACCACAAAAGGAAAACACGGAACCCTTATAGGATCACCTTGTTGTCCGTCTGTCTGTCTGTCTGTCAAGACCCTTTTTCTCGGGAACGCGTAGAGGTAGCATGCTGAAATTAATATCACATACTCAAGCCTGCAGTCCCTTGAAGCTGTGAAAAAATCAATTTTCTAAGTCGACGCAATCAAAAGATACAGTCATTGAAAAGGTTGTGTCCATACAAATTGCCGTACCCCGAAAACCTAAAGGGTACTTCCAGTTGTCCTAGAAACTTGAAATTTGGTAGCTCTTACCACTCAGAAAATTCTCAAAATCTAAAATTTTTATAACGTTTATAAAATATATATATATATAAGATGACCCCACACTGCGTACATTTTGCTTAGGAGCAGGGCTCTGCTAACACTGGACTACTTAAAACACTGGGGAAAAGCGGAAAAATCTTTCTACGGAACCCTCGTGCGCGAGTTCGACTCGCACGTGGTCGGTTTTTTTCCGAGAAATGGATATATTTGTTGACAAATATTAGCGTTGCCGCTGCGTGCGTTCACTTGAACATTGATGCATATATTGCTTCGAGTGTCTAAAGTCCACTTGCGTAAACTTGCTTAAAACTGTTTTTTTTTTTGGAATGGTATTGTCTTCAAAAATGTCATGTTAACTAAACGTTTTATGAGTAAAACTTGGAAAGAAACTACAAATATTGAAAAAAAAAATGGTTTTCTTCACGATTTTTTAACACTATTCAGGATTCGCGAGTAGGATGGTAGTAGCTCTCAAAACCCGCACAACAGCACCTGCATGTAAGGTAGCGATACAAATTTGGACAGACCCTGTGCCACTACAAAAAAAAGGTGGGTACAATTAGGAGCAGGCCCAGTGCATCGGCGCCCGCCGCCCCTGGACGTTGCCTCCAATTCCATGAAGCTTTCCAAATCACTGTTATGCAAACTTTTATACCAACCTCAGAGAAGGTTGCATTTTGCATTATGTAACTTATGGAAAACATACTTTTTGTTATGTGATTTAATTTCGAGAAAACAATGGTTTTAGGTGGGTATTACGTATAGTATACTTACTTAGTCCGTCGAGGCTAAAGATGGACGTCGCTGTGTTTCGCCTACCTCCGAATTCTGTTCCATAAAAGGTGAATTATCAAAGTGCTTAAAACAAGGGTTAAGTATTTTCGATAAGTTAGTTCCAGTTTCGCTTTAAAACCAATGCAATTTAAAATAGGCCTCAATAAAAAAAAATTGTCGATTCGAAACATCAGTTCGATATGTTTGTCTACGATAAAAAAAATAGCCAAATTCGTAATAGGTTTATTGTGCCTTCGGCTTCTGAACCCATCTTAGAGTAGGTACTGTAAAGAGGCCGCTCATTGTTTGATGATTGAGTTCGTTATTTAAAAATACGAATAAAAAGTGTCCAAAAAGACATAAAACAAGAACGACACTCTGTCAATAGGCTTTTATCTGAAAAGTCGTGTATTTTGTTCATATTGAAAAAATAAAATAAATAAATAAAAAACAGAGACAATAAAAATGATTTGAAAACACCAAGTATTGTAATTTATTGAATCAGGCGTTACTTTGCGGAGGTCCATATTTATGAACTAAAAAACAATTACTTTGCTCACCCGCGACCACTAATGACAAATAGTTATATCTGTGCGGCAAATGTATGTTTCCATGCAACACCTCCACCTCCACTGCTACACGAATCAACACATGCCACACAGACCCAACTATCACCACCACCACTATACTAAACGCTGACGCGTTTCGGCACTCTCCACGAGGCCATTTACGAAGCACAACAACAACCGCTCAACATGCCACCACTTCCACTACTGACATATGTAAACCATGTACTCAACTTAGTTAATGACAAAACCAACGTACCCACTAATATTTTATAAATTCCAAACTACCCTTTTATGTAAGTCCTAAACTACCCTTTTTTTAAGAAATGAATTCCAAACTACCCTTTTTATTTTTATTTTTAATCTACGCCAGGTACCCCGTTATTTTTAACCGAGTACGGTAAAAAGAGAAGTCATGTTCTCATTATTACTATGACACATTATTAAAATTAGAACCAAGTCGTAACAAAGGCGAAGAAACCAAATTAACTTGTTCATTAATAATAGACCCCATGTTGTTGTACCTAATTATTTCCAATTGTTCTAAAACCGATAGCCGCAAACCCTTATCACAATAATGTAAAATTTCGTACGTATCTGAGTCTAACAACGAATGATTCGTTTCTAATAAATGCTTGGCAAAGTTTGATTTCTCTGGATGATCATGCCTATATGACGAGACATGCTCTTTAAATCTAGTATCAAAGCTTCGACCGGTTTGTCCAATGTATACTTGACTACAGTCGCCACAAGTGAGTTTATATACGCCCGACCTGTTCCCTTTATCCACCTTTTCTTTGTTATTACAAAGTCTAGAACGTAAAGAATTAGTAGTCTTAAAGGCAACATTGATGTTATTTGATTTTAAAATATTATAAATCTTGTCAGACAACCGGCCAACATAAGTAATACTAGATCTAAATTTGTTAGTAGGCTGAGATGGCAACGCAGAGTAAAGCATGCTATTCACTATCCGTCCCTGCTTCTTTTGAACCAGACTATTAACCATTGCTGTACTATAACCATTTGTTGTTGCTATCTGATATATAGTATGTAACTCAGAATCATAATGCTCTTTCGAAAGAGGTACAGTTAGTAGTCTATGTACATAACAATGGAAAGCAGCCAGTTTATGCTGCCATGGGTGAGTAGAATTTGCAGGTATGACAGTATCTGTGTACGTAGGCTTACGGTAAATTTGAAACTGGTGCCTATTATTTACTCTTGTAATAGTTAAATCCAGAAAATTTAATGAACGATTTTCCTCTAATTCTCGTTTGAACTTTATTTTTGTATGTTTGTTATTGAGAGCACTAATAAACAAATCTAGCTGCCTCATACTCCCCTTCCAACATAAAATTAAATCATCAACATACCTATAATAATATACTAAATTGCTGTTCCCCACTATATATTGTTTTTCAAAGTTATCCATAAAAACGTCAGCCATTAAAGGACTAAGAGGTGACCCCATTGCTAAACCATCACTCTGCAAATAATATTGACCATTAAATCTGAAATAATTTTGTTTCATGCATAAAGTTACTAATTCTATTAACTCACAAACCTCCCCCGGATGTAAACGCTTCCTTTCTAAGTGACATCTAAGAATATTTAAGGTTTCACTATATGGTACGTTGGTAAACAAACTATCCACATCTAAAGAAAGTAATGTTGAGTTTGGCGGTATATTAATGTCTTTAATTTTATTTACTAAATCTGAACTATTCTTTAAACTATATATTGGCTTAAAAGAAGATTTTTCCCGAACAATGCTATTTAACTTCCTCGCTACTTTATACGCTGGAGCACTCACGTATGAAACAACAGGGCGAACAGGAACACCATCCTTGTGAATTTTAGGTAAACCATATAAAATTGGTGCCTGCGGATTCATAGGAATCACATTGCTCCTCTTTTGTTCGGTGTCAAAGGTAAATGCAGAATTTTTCAGAAGGTTTTTTAGGTCTTTATGAAACGCGGCGGTGGGATCCCTACGTAAATTCAAAAAACCCTCTCCTTGAATGATGTCATTTACTTTATCATTATATTGACCCCTTTCTAAAACAACAATACAATTGCCCTTATCGGCCTTAGAAATTACCAAATCATTGTCATGGACCTAAATTTAGAGGGTAGGTGAAATATAACCTACCCTCTAAATTTAGTCAGAAATTAGTGGAGGGTTTGGCGGTAGATTCTGAGGTTGCGATTGTTTGTAATCGCGGTGACTTTGATACTAAGGTTTTGGTTGCTAATTCATTAAAAAATACAACTTCTACTGGGGGTATTTCGGATGTTGGTGACTTGCATTCATTAC
>OY829517.1:7009931-7039809 GCA_963691665.1 Clepsis dumicolana
AGAAAGGGGTCAATATAATGATAAAGTAAATGACATCATTCAAGGAGAGGGTTTTTTGAATTTACGTAGGGATCCCACCGCCGCGTTTCATAAAGACCTAAAAAACCTTCTGAAAAATTCTGCATTTACCTTTGACACCGAACAAAAGAGGAGCAATGTGATTCCTATGAATCCGCAGGCACCAATTTTATATGGTTTACCTAAAATTCACAAGGATGGTGTTCCTGTTCGCCCTGTTGTTTCATACGTGAGTGCTCCAGCGTATAAAGTAGCGAGGAAGTTAAATAGCATTGTTCGGGAAAAATCTTCTTTTAAGCCAATATATAGTTTAAAGAATAGTTCAGATTTAGTAAATAAAATTAAAGACATTAATATACCGCCAAACTCAACATTACTTTCTTTAGATGTGGATAGCTTGTTTACCAACGTACCATATAGTGAAACCTTAAATATTCTTAGATGTCACTTAGAAAAGAAGCGTTTACATCCGGGGGAGGTTTGTGAGTTAATAGAATTAGTAACTTTATGCATGAAACAAAATTATTTCAGATTTAATGGTCAATATTATTTGCAGAGTGATGGTTTAGCAATGGGGTCACCTCTTAGTCCTTTAATGGCTGACGTTTTTATGGATAACTTTGAAAAACAATATATAGTGGGGAACAGCAATTTAGTATATTGTTATAGGTATGTTGATGATTTAATTTTATGTTGGAAGGGGAGGCAGCTAGATTTGTTTATTAGTGCTCTCAATAACAAACATCCAAAAATAAAGTTCAAACGAGAATTAGAGGAAAATCGTTCATTAAATTTTCTGGATTTAACTATTACAAGAGTAAATAATAGGCACCAGTTTCAAATTTACCGTAAGCCTACGTACACAGATACTGTCATACCTGCAAATTCTACTCACCCATGGCAGCATAAACTGGCTGCTTTCCATTGTTATGTACATAGACTACTAACTGTACCTCTTTCGAAAGAGCATTATGATTCTGAGTTACATACTATATATCAGATAGCAACAACAAATGGTTATAGTACAGCAATGGTTAATAGTCTGGTTCAAAAGAAGCAGGGACGGATAGTGAATAGCATGCTTTACTCTGCGTTGCCATCTCAGCCTACTAACAAATTTAGATCTAGTATTACTTATGTTGGCCGGTTGTCTGACAAGATTTATAATATTTTAAAATCAAATAACATCAATGTTGCCTTTAAGACTACTAATTCTTTACGTTCTAGACTTTGTAATAACAAAGAAAAGGTGGATAAAGGGAACAGGTCGGGCGTATATAAACTCACTTGTGGCGACTGTAGTCAAGTATACATTGGACAAACCGGTCGAAGCTTTGATACTAGATTTAAAGAGCATGTCTCGTCATATAGGCATGATCATCCAGAGAAATCAAACTTTGCCAAGCATTTATTAGAAACGAATCATTCGTTGTTAGACTCAGATACGTACGAAATTTTACATTATTGTGATAAGGGTTTGCGGCTATCGGTTTTAGAACAATTGGAAATAATTAGGTACAACAACATGGGGTCTATTATTAATGAACAAGTTAATTTGGTTTCTTCGCCTTTGTTACGACTTGGTTCTAATTTTAATAATGTGTCATAGTAATAATGAGAACATGACTTCTCTTTTTACCGTACTCGGTTAAAAATAACGGGGTACCTGGCGTAGATTAAAAATAAAAATAAAAAGGGTAGTTTGGAATTCATTTCTTAAAAAAAGGGTAGTTTAGGACTTACATAAAAGGGTAGTTTGGAATTTATAAAATATTAGTGGGTACGTTGGTTTTGTCATTAACTAAGTTGAGTACATGGTTTACATATGTCAGTAGTGGAAGTGGTGGCATGTTGAGCGGTTGTTGTTGTGCTTCGTAAATGGCCTCGTGGAGAGTGCCGAAACGCGTCAGCGTTTAGTATAGTGGTGGTGGTGATAGTTGGGTCTGTGTGGCATGTGTTGATTCGTGTAGCAGTGGAGGTGGAGGTGTTGCATGGAAACATACATTTGCCGCACAGATATAACTATTTGTCATTAGTGGTCGCGGGTGAGCAAAGTAATTGTTTTTTAGTACCAAGTATTGTTCCCTCTTCTTACGCCTCTCGCAGCTTGAACCACTAGAGCTACATCCACCCAACGGCCGTGTCTAAATAGGCACCAGCTCACAGTACTTATAATAAGTGTGTAGATAAAGTAATGTATGCAACTCTACATAACTAGGCCTTAAAACGTAACAGTTGCACAAACTGGCACTATTTCTACCGCGTAATACACTCTACTTTTCATTTCTCCTATAGATGTATGAGAAAACCGACGAAGAGCGAGTCGGACTCGCTCACTGAGGGTTCCGTGTCATCATCTCACTGTAACATTAGAAAAAAGAATTTCTGTGTATATTATATAACCATAAATTCCACGAAATAAATACGTTAAAGCATTAATAAAATAAAATTAAATGAAGTGTAGGTAGAGCCTGGACAGTACAGGTGACGTTGACAGCCCAGCGTGGGCCGCGGCGGCAGCTGTCCGCAAATTAACTTATCTGGAGATCGTTTGCACCTCATTTATCTAAAATACCTACCTTCGTATCCAAACTGCTTATAATATTCAAAAGTTTAACTAAAAGTCTAGAGAAAGTTTGCTTATTAATAACAGATTAACGTCTAGATTATTCCAGAACGATATCCCCCGCCTACATTCCTTAATATACCTAATATCAAATTTGTGTACCTACTTATAATGTATTTTTTAATACACTTGCTCGAAAAATTCACTTTGAAAGGATGTAGGTATAAATTGCTCGTAAGTTCATTTGACCGCACTTACAATTTTTATTTAATTAGAAGTCCAATTGAAAAGTTTATACGCGAGGAGTTTTTAATTCCTAAAATAAAAAAATAATGACAATTTATACAGGTTGTCACAAAATGCTTTAACGATATTTTACACACTTATCCTACGATATACCACATTGCCTACCCTCGTAGTAATTTATCGGAAATGTCAAAACAAAACAAAGGATTCGGTTTTTCCACATAACAAAACAACCCAAACTCTCCAAAAATCTTGTACAAGCTCGGAAACAAAACAAAAACGAGGTTGTCGACCCTAAGGATGTTGGCGATAAAAAATGCGAAGATGCGAGGCGGTAAGATAGAAGCCCTGTTTGGGCAGTGCCGCGTGAAAACGCGAGAGCGGCCGGATGCGCGCTAAAACGCCGCGCGTGTAGCGGACGCGCGCTCCGGCGCCCACGCCGCTGCGCCGCCGAGGGCCGGTTGCCGTTGCCGACCACGCCGCCGCAGCCGCCGGTGCCCGACATTCATGGATTTGGCGTTCTTTTTTACCTCCTGACTGAGCATTAAATACGGAATTGAGAGCGATTGTCACTACCCGACTTCAAAAAAGGAGGAGGTTCTTTAGAAAATAAAAGATGAATAACCTAAAAGCGTAATTTAGATACAGTCAAGGTCATCAATATGTAAACACCACAGAGTCCCAAAAATATGTATACAGACCTTATTACAGCGACGGTAAGGTTGATGAATTATACATATTTTCGCAACTTTGCACGGATCCAATGTCTTTGACCTACTGTACCTACATAAATATTAGGTGAAGTTGATCAACTGTTGGTAAGACAATATAATTGCATAATCTATATTTGCTATTTTCTTCACAAAAGGGCGTAGAAAATTAGAAATACAATAATTTTATTTCATAATAAGTACATACATCAGCAATATATATATACAAAAGTGGATACCTATCCAGCAGGCCCGAAACTAGGCAGAGCTTGTATAATAGGCCCTTGAAACATGACTAAAACATAGATACATTTACAAATATAAATAAATTTAAGAGAAAGTTTATAAATAAAACTAATTATAAGTAGGTTTTATACCTTGTCTAACTTACCGACAAATAAAATATTTGACAGGTAATTCAATGCAACATTTAAAGAAGTATCAAAATTAAAACTAAGAATAAGTATACCATAAACATATTTATTTGAAATTACTTACTTCATTTTGATTTCTTTGAATAATTTCCGCCCTATTAATTTCAAATGTAATATTATCTTTCCTACTGATTGGAGGTTTAACTTCAAGTTCAATCTATTTATTAGACTGGCTGTAAACCAAGATAAATGAGCGGGAGGTACTCATGTTGTTTTCTAAAGAAACCCCCGTGAAAAGTCAGCAAGACAATACGCTGCAGATGACAATGAGTGATTAACGCATTGTTCGCTTGTTTTCACGTGCAATAATAAGACGGAGTCGTTGCGCTTTGCTCGCCCAGGCCCTGACACCTGCCACCTTGGCTCGTCCTACAATACCTACCTTCATGATTCAGCCTTATTTACTGGCGGACATTTTGCACAATGGAATGCCCACTAAAACTCGAAACAAAGCTTTAGTATTCTGATCGTGACTAACAGCACGGTTTTATAATTTTATGGTATCTCTTGTTAAGTTTTGATGCGTCAGTGCAGCGAAACACATTTTTTTATTGACATTTTGGTATATCTTTTTGTGGAGAACCTTCACGTGTCGTCAAGATATTAGAAAAGTAAAATAGCAATCGTAGAGTTTTTGTTGTACTTGATAATGGTTTCTACTTCTGATGACAATGATCATCATGGATCACAAAAAAACATGTTAAATTTTAGTAAATGACATAAGTACAAAAATAAGTGTAAGGAAAAAGTAAGAGTAATCGGTATCGACATCATAAATATTTTTATCTACACACATATCATAAGTCCTCTATAATGAGTTCATGAATGATGAACTGAATGATGAAATTGAATTCGATATCGTAATGACTTTTCGATTTCGAATTCAATATTTCAAATTTAAAAACCAACGTAATTTACAATCATATTGAAATAAAACGGATCACTCACGTATATACGTTGAGTTCAGTCCGACATGTATAAGTACTTATAATATATGTGTGTAGATAAAGTAATGTATGCAACTCCACATAATTAGGCCTTAAAACACTCGTGTGATCCTATTATGAAACTCAGCTTCGCCTCGTTTCATAAAAACACACTCGTGTTTTAAGGACCCTCATTATGTAGCAGTTGCATAAACTACTATTATCTACACACATATCATAAGTCCTTCATAATGCGTTCAGAAACCGTAGAAAATGACCAGCATTGCAGCACGACGTCGCCTCCCCCCGCCAACCAACACCACCACCAGCAGGTCCAGCAGTAAAGTAATCGAATCGAATTCGATTTCGTAATGACTTTTCGATATCGAATTCGATTTTTCGAATTATACAACCAACGTAATTTACAATCATAGTGAAATAAAACGGATCACTCACGTATGAGGCCGTCCATTAATCACGTGAGGCTTGAAAGGGGAGGGGGGGGGGCAGCGGTTTGACAAAAATCACGAAATGTCACAAGGGGGGAGGCAGGGTGTAGTAAGATATCACGTGTATTTATTTTTACATTATTTTTATGCCAATCAAAAACAACCTGCAACCTTTCTGTCTAGACATTTTTATCATGGTCCTTAATTTCAGAGTAAAATAAGATTATACTTTATACCTGCATATTCTAAAATATTTTAAAAAAAATGTGATTTTTTGTAGATACTAAAAATACACGTGATGTTTAGGATAGTCTTATATCTCACCATGTATCACCAAGGGGGGGGGGGGGGGTTAAAAAATGCTTAAAAAAAGATCACGTGATTAATGGACGGCCTCTATATAAGTCGAGTTTAGTCCGACATGTATAATTAATAATGTGATTTTTTTTTTTAAAAAACCAGTTTACGAAACGTCAGCTCGGTATGTTTGTCTATGATTAAAAAAAAACAGTCAAATTCGTGACAAGTATGGGTATGATATATGCCTTCGGCTTCTGAACCCATCTTAGAATACTTATAATATGTGTGTAGATTGTGCACATTGTGCATGAAGGGCGGTAAGAAGGGTATTACTAATGAAAGTCTATTCGAAGGCCGACGCCGAAGGCGGAGGGCTTTTAATGACTTTGTAATACCCTTACTGTCCGTGATACACACAATATTTTTCATCACATTTGCGAGGAAATAAATACATACAACAAAAGGCAAAAAATCTATTTATTAAAAGTTTGGTCTTCACATAAAGAAGACATATTTTACTAAGTACAGGCAGTACCTCCGTAAATATTAGGTTAAGTATATACGATTATAAATATAAACTCAGCAGTCGGCAACAAATAATAGTTTTGAGATTGTCAACTTTTTTCAATGGAGGCTTCAGACTTCCAGTACTTCCACAGATAATGACAAAAAACGTATTTAGAAACTGGAAAGACGAAAGCCTATCCATACAGCCAGTTTTTATCGTTTTCAAAATAAAATTCACTGAAATAATTGCAAAGTAAACTCAAATAGTTTTAAAACACAATAATAACGTTTAAATTAAGTAATATTTATTTGTAGAAAACATAAAAAACCATGTTTGATTTAAAACCTCCTTAGTGTGGAATGACATATTATACCTACTTACCTACGAGTGAACGCCATATTTTTTAAAACTCATTACTCCCTTGGGAAAATCACGAATTACCTATTACTCCCGTAGAAATAATTTAGGCCGTTGTCCTTCAGTATGCCTGCGTACAATACGACGCTTTACGAGCAAGTGTGATGAAAAGTAATGTGTGCAACTCCACATAATTAGGCCTTAAAACACTCATTATGTAGCAGTTGCATAAACTGCTATTACCCATCCCTAAGAAAGAATGTCTAGCTAGGTAGCTACCAAACTGCACTTCCGATGACGAGGTTTTCCTATAATGTCAAAATATGAATACTGTGCTTATACTATGTATTAATATTACTCATTAGTTCACAATGGTGATCATATTGGTGGGTTATTTCAAATTAATTTAAATTTAAGTATTTTTATTTCTGTACTGTATTTGTGCAATTGTTTTTGTTTTTATTATGAATTTTGTATTATTTATGACATTCTCACGTTGTGAGATTGATTATAATGGTATTATTAACACCGCATTTCTTTTCATTTTATTTTCTAATTTCTATTGTTATTATTTTTATTTTACATCTTTTTTGACATTGTGACTTTACTGGGATATTTTAATGTCCAATTTAATCTTTGTGCAATGAAGATTATTATAGACAATTTTCAATTGTATCGTTCATATTTTTTAAATATTATTTAATTAATGACTCTAACCAACAAACTACAAGGATGCGGCTTTACAATAAACTAAATAGATGTCGCTGCTCTGCCGTCATCGGTAAGGCAAATTCGCGAGCGCAAACTAGCTATGGGCCTAGCAAAAAATAATGAACGTCTTATTTCCGCGATGAAAACAAGTGTGCTACCGTAGGTGATGCTGATGGGTGTACTGTGTAGGCGGGTGCAGGGTGCAGGCGGGTGCAGGGCATGCACCGTCTGACTCCGCAAGGGCAAAGGGGGCGCTCGCTGCATGCGACGCGGCGCCCTTGCGACGCCCGCGGCGACCGCTGCGTTCTCCAACCGGCCGATTACCCTTTTACGGAAAAAATGGCAATTCTCACTTCAAGTTAAGAGTGGTCGCGCTACCGATTTTTTATGTTAATTTCTAGTCTATTTTGAATGCCAGTAAACGATAAGACCCTACTTGGCAGTTTATCTTTATCTTACAAAAATCTCGACAAAGATTTGCCCTGTTCACCCAGTTAAGTATAAGGATCTTAATTACCTTTTTTACGAGAATGCCTTCTGCCTCTTGACACATAAAAATACGACACATAAAAACTTTTATTATTTCGAATAAAAGCTGATTTCTTGCCTCACCAGATACGTATTTATAAGTGTGTTTTAAACACAGCTTTAAACTACAATCATAATCACTTTTACGTTTATAACTGTACTAAATTAATAAACCAATAATATTGGTAGCGTATTAAAATTGCTATTTCATTTTACATGGGTAAGTACTCTATGTTTTTAAATTAACGAGACGAGCCACGTATATAGGTATACATTATGAAAACATTAATGGAGTAATGACTGTGTTCTCTGGATACGGTTTCGTACTTGATACTTATTCTTACTAAATTAAATTAAGACCACTTACGCCGATCCGGGTTAACACTAACTCGATGTTAACATTACGTCAGACGATGCAAATAAGTCAACTTAACCCCGAATTGGTGTCAAACGCAGAGGCCCGAGTAAGAATATTCGAATCCTGCGTAACGATATCAATCGAATAGTAACGAAAAATTTGTATGACGCTTATGGAACACCGCCCGCCCGTGAGCATATTTGGAACTAAAATTTAGTATTTAAGTTTCTCTATTTCAATATCGTATCGAAAACGTTAACGATAACGTTACGTTACGCTAATATTCATACTCAGTGCCCTTAGTGTAATCAAAAAGCACAAAATACGTCTCGATCGCGTTTGCGTTGAAGTGTCAAATACTCGTAGTATGAGAATTGTTAAACGCGAACGCGATCGAGACGTATTTTGTGCTTTTTGATTACACTAAGGGCACTGAGCGCCTAGTGTAATCACAAGTCTTACCGCCTGATTCACCACCCTCCAATAATTATATGTATATCTGACAGATACCTGTCATATAGGTACCTATTATTCATAAACCTATTTTTATTTCCATTATTTCCGTTTATTAAGAAATAAATACGGCTCTAACGATTGCCTATTTGGGGGTGTTGGAGGCGAAAAATCGATCTAGTTAAGTAGCTTTAGGTTTCATCTCTTGGAAATTAATAATTACCTACATTCTTAGTAATCTGCAAAAGGAATACCAAAGAGATTACTATATTTACCTACTATTAACTACCAAGTGGCTCTTGCATTGCCCGCTACATTCTTTAAATTGATGTCAACGCCTCTCTGAACTGAACCCCGACTTCACGAATTTAATTCACAAAGCAACAACACTTTTGTATGCGCCGGCGCACAATACCTATTCAAATTTATTATATCGGTAATCGACTGTCTGTCGGTCGCTCACCCTTCACTTTGATGCATCAGCTAAAGAACGTCAAATACAAGATATCGGGAAACTGAAGATATTTCCATTTAGGTATAGTATAGTTAGGTTTAGTTTTGGTTACCGAGATTGCTGGTTCATATCCATCTGCTTAACAAATTTTTCTGTGCATTGTAGAGTAAACGTCAAAATAATCGACACGTTAAATCCAATAATTGACACCCTATCATTCTACATTTAAGATTGAAGGTGCCAACTATTGGGCCTAGAGTCGGGCACAGGGACATAATTTACCTTAATTAAATGTTGATTTGCATTTAGTGGATACAGAGAGACAGGTCACATTAAGTATGTATTTAATATGAACTTTATCATCAGTTGGAAAATATTCATTGCTGAATATAAACCTATGTGGGACCTACTTATGAGTGTGCAGGTTTCCCGATTACCTACGTTTTTTCTTCACCTAAAAGCTAGTGACATAAATTCCGAAAACCTCAGAGTCAATTTAGACGAATGTCATGTTCTGGGTTGTGGGAACGTCATTTTCTCGGTAGGTAGGTCATCTACATAATTGCATAGTACCTACATAATGCTACTTGATATTTTTGTAATTACCGAATATTCACGATCTGTTTCTGTTACCCGTTACCCGAATGTTATAAACAAATTGATCGGTGCCGTATTATTTCGTCCTAACTTTAACCTGAGGTCAGGTGAAGGGTCGGCTGCATCTGCCAAGGTCATGGTGTCTGGAGGGCGCTCGGACGCAGACTGCTTCACACCATCAGCATGCATTAACATTAATCCTCGTCACTACCTACCTCATAACATTAGAAAGACATGAGCTTACATTATTTTTATACTTCTTCAAGCCCATTTTAAGACTTCATAGAGAATACCTACGGCTGCGAAAAACAAGCATAGTATACGTAATCACACAATTGTGATATTTTAGACATAATAGATAATGTGCCCTACTCCCCTACCCTGTGGCCATACGGATACTTCATTTTCATTCCATACAAATTAGATTTCAGAGAGCAGGCTTAACTCTATTGTTACGTATATTATTTTATACCCCCTACCCTACTTGATTGCTTAGACAATATTTTTAAATTCAGATCACTTGGCTGTATGGCTGTCGTGACCTTTGTCCTTTATTACGGTGCGTTATTAGAAAAATGAAGCTTCGAGTGTTGCAAGGTGTTAAAATTGTCGTTCGTTTTCTATTTCTTTTTTTCAGTCAGGATTGCTCTTAAAATTCAGCACGCACCTGAATTTAATCTCAAAAATTAGGAAGTACATTGTTTCTAAAATTTAGGTAAATCTGTTGTCGTTTTGCAAATCTAGTACTCGACTTTTTCACCGGGTGTCATTGTCCTGGCAACTGCCCGTGACGTGTCGATTTTGCTTCTAGCTTACGCCGTGGATGGCTGTATTTTTCATATAATCCTACATTTGGATTACAAGTAAGTTCGTTTCTGATCCTTTATTATAAAATAGTTGTCTTCGTGACGTGTGTGAAGTATTTCTTCATGATTGTGGTTTTTTTTCAGACCCCGGACTATCCGACTGTCTCGCGTCGAGTCACGCGTGCCCATGTCGGTTCCAAATTTAAAACAAGCCTGGTAAGGTCCTTATTTTCACTAGATCGTGATCGATCTCCTGTTTGTTTATTCGTGATACTAATGGGTCCGATCATTTCAGATGTAAAAAGGTGTCCCAAAGCCCCGGTTTGGTTGACGAGCTCACCTCAGCGGCTTGGTCTCCCGCACGCTGGAACTCCATTCCCAAATCGGTAAATGAACCCTTCATTTGCTATGCACTTGACGCGGTAGGAGCCTATAATTAACCTGCTATTAATTGTCCAATTTATTGTTGCAGGGGTTTTTTTTTGGCCTAGTGCTAGTGTATTTTACACAAAACCAAGTCTTTCTTCCTGGTCTCCGGTCCGAGAGTGATTCTTCAGGGTCGTGACGGCTTCTGCGATCCGTCCTGAGGCTGCGTGCGTGGCTGGTGGTGTCTCTGGCCCGTCACCTCATCATTCGGCAGAAACCGGTGAAGGATTTCCTTTTTTTCTTATTTTTCTCCAATTAACTTCGGTCGGCCTCCGATATGGTCGTGGCGCCCTTTTGGCTCATTTTGTAGCTTTTTTTTAAAACACTGATAGCAAAAGTCATCTCTCCGCTACTCTGAACGCCCACGTTCCCTCATTTGAGATAAGTAGTTTCTTTGTTAACCATTGACCTAAGCCGAGGCAGGGTTCTCTACAACATCTGAAAAATATATGTTCTACTGTAAAGACTTGTTTCACTCAACCCTTTCCTTTAACTAACCGTTGCTATCCCGCCGACTCTTACAGTCCAGGTAGAAACGCAACAGTGGCGCCCAACGTGGGGCTTAGTTTCAGGAAGCTTGTTATGTCAGATTGCTATAGCATGGAGGTCACTTTTGCTAAACTTAATTAAATTTAAAACCTGTATTATTAAACTGGTTTGTGCAAAATTCATTTAAATTTAAAACTTAATTTAAATGTGTATTTAAAATTAAACTTATCTTGGTCTATTTGCTAAGGCAAATTATTGCACATCTACTTGTGTGTTATTATTGTTTTGATGTGATTTAAGCATTGTTTATATTATATGTGGGAACTTACTTCTGTTTAAGACAGTACTTGTTGCTAATTTGCATATTTTATTACAACCTTAAGGTATATAAAGTACCACCCTCTTAACTAAAATACATAACCAATTTCAATAACAATTTAATGTAATGTTGTTTACTTTAATCATTGCAAGCTGAGCATTATTTTACAGGTAATTTTTATTGCATTTTGGCACTATTCTGGTGTATTCTCATTAATTAGTGATTGTGTTAAAAACCTATTTAAAGTCAGGCAATATTTAACTTGCCGGTTATATAGTTCAAAACATTCAAAACTTATCTAAATTCTAACTTACTTGTGCTTCATACCATTTCACAGGATTTGCCTGTGTATTGCAAATTTATTGTGACTGAGTACAGTGAACTCATATTTATCAAAGTATAATTAAAAAATAATTTTGCTGGGTTCCTCCAGTAGGCGAATTAACTTGCATACTTACATAAAAGTGGTTACATCTTATCTCATACTTACTTTATTTATAGTGGTTAAATGATTAATAAGTTTTTATATCGGCTGCACTTATAAATCTACTTGGTGGGTATATCTACTACCTTCCACTTAAAACAAAATATTATATTGAAACAATTGAAAGATGTTTCTGAATTAATGGTCTAACTCATAACTAATTGCTTATTGTTGTTTTACTGGTACAGTTGGCCACAATATTTAGTGACATTGTCAACATTACTTCCTTTGGACTGTTTTAAATTTTATTAATTTGAGTCATTAACACTTGCAAGGAACATTTTGATGGTACAGTTGGCCAACATATTTCGTATTAAAATTGTTGTTATGGTTTTTTTCCTTGTCTGGCCTTTAAGTTCATATCATTTGTTTGAACATTTAGTTTCATAACTTAGTACAGTCGGCCATATAATCCTTCTGACAACAGTGATACAGTGAGTGAAATTTAAATAATTTATTGAATCAGGCGTTACTTTGCGGAGGTCCATATTTATGAACTAAAAAACAATTACTTTGCTCACCCGCGACCACTAATGACAAATAGTTATATCTGTGCGGCAAATGTATGTTTCCATGCAACACCTCCACCTCCACTGCTACACGAATCAACACATGCCACACAGACCCAACTATCACCACCACCACTATACTAAACGCTGACGCGTTTCGGCACTCTCCACGAGGCCATTTACGAAGCACAACAACAACCGCTCAACATGCCACCACTTCCACTACTGACATATGTAAACCATGTACTCAACTTAGTTAATGACAAAACCAACGTACCCACTAATATTTTATAAATTCCAAACTACCCTTTTATGTAAGTCCTAAACTACCCTTTTTTAAGAAATGAATTCCAAACTACCCTTTTTATTTTTATTTTTAATCTACGCCAGGTACCCCGTTATTTTTAACCGAGTACGGTAAAAAGAGAAGTCATGTTCTCATTATTACTATGACACATTATTAAAATTAGAACCAAGTCGTAACAAAGGCGAAGAAACCACACACACACACAGATACTGTCATACCTGCAAATTCTACTCACCCATGGCAGCATAAACTGGCTGCTTTCCATTGTTATGTACATAGACTACTAACTGTACCTCTTTCGAAAGAGCATTATGATTCTGAGTTACATACTATATATCAGATAGCAACAACAAATGGTTATAGTACAGCAATGGTTAATAGTCTGGTTCAAAAGAAGCAGGGACGGATAGTGAATAGCATGCTTTACTCTGCGTTGCCATCTCAGCCTACTAACAAATTTAGATCTAGTATTACTTATGTTGGCCGGTTGTCTGACAAGATTTATAATATTTTAAAATCAAATAACATCAATGTTGCCTTTAAGACTACTAATTCTTTACGTTCTAGACTTTGTAATAACAAAGAAAAGGTGGATAAAGGGAACAGGTCGGGCGTATATAAACTCACTTGTGGCGACTGTAGTCAAGTATACATTGGACAAACCGGTCGAAGCTTTGATACTAGATTTAAAGAGCATGTCTCGTCATATAGGCATGATCATCCAGAGAAATCAAACTTTGCCAAGCATTTATTAGAAACGAATCATTCGTTGTTAGACTCAGATACGTACGAAATTTTACATTATTGTGATAAGGGTTTGCGGCTATCGGTTTTAGAACAATTGGAAATAATTAGGTACAACAACATGGGGTCTATTATTAATGAACAAGTTAATTTGGTTTCTTCGCCTTTGTTACGACTTGGTTCTAATTTTAATAATGTGTCATAGTAATAATGAGAACATGACTTCTCTTTTTACCGTACTCGGTTAAAAATAACGGGGTACCTGGCGTAGATTAAAAATAAAAATAAAAAGGGTAGTTTGGAATTCATTTCTTAAAAAAGGGTAGTTTAGGACTTACATAAAAGGGTAGTTTGGAATTTATAAAATATTAGTGGGTACGTTGGTTTTGTCATTAACTAAGTTGAGTACATGGTTTACATATGTCAGTAGTGGAAGTGGTGGCATGTTGAGCGGTTGTTGTTGTGCTTCGTAAATGGCCTCGTGGAGAGTGCCGAAACGCGTCAGCGTTTAGTATAGTGGTGGTGGTGATAGTTGGGTCTGTGTGGCATGTGTTGATTCGTGTAGCAGTGGAGGTGGAGGTGTTGCATGGAAACATACATTTGCCGCACAGATATAACTATTTGTCATTAGTGGTCGCGGGTGAGCAAAGTAATTGTTTTTTAGTTGAGTGAAATTTAGTGTAAATACTTGTGCTTTATGGTGACATTACACAAGCTTAATAGCATTCCTTGTTAGGTACAGTCAGCTAAACTTTTTTGTGACCTTTGACTTATTTAATTCAACTTAATTTAGCTTAGTGGTTTACCACTGCTGGTTGTTGTAAAACTTTATTGGTTGAAAAAAAGTACAGTCAGCCGAGATTATTTACGAACAAGTGATTTATTTGGTTTAATTTGATAAGCCTAGTGTTCTGATACTACTAGTTTAACTTAACATCATATTGGTATTTATTTCAAATACAATCAGCCCAAGTTTTTTCTGTAACTTTTCTCAAATTTTTATTTTTTAAGTGAACCACTTGTGTTAAACGTTAATAAACCTGGAGGAACGCCCCATTGCATTTAATTTATTGCATAAGGATGAATTGGAGTATGAGATTTTATTGAGGAATGAGAAGCCGGCAGGCGATGTTAACGCCATGCGAACTCAAATTCGTAAGTTAAGTAAGGATATTCCTTCTGACGAGGTTATGTTTGAGGGCAATCACAAAAGTGAACTGTTATGTATTTCTAACAAATTGGACGAGCTTATGGGGATGACTATTGCTACCGCGAAACCGACAACCTTAAAATTATTAAATCGAATTCAAGCTTTGGCTTATCATGTGTTTCACCGCCTCACCCGTATAATACCTGAGGAATCGGATGTTGCTTTGCACACCGACCTTTCGGAGAGACTCAACGTTATTTTAGCGAAGTTAGACAAAATGTTTACATTGTTTAAATCTAGCTCCAGCAAATACGAGGTACCGGAGGAAGCTTGTACTGCGGGTAACGTCGGTGAGTCGTCGTCTAAATTGCCAGCCGTTCATTCTTTAAACTTAAAATTTAATGGCAAGTCCTGTGTTAAGGCTTTCCTGCAGCGATTGGAGGAGCTCCGTGAGTCACGTGGTATACGCACGGACCGTTTGCTCGCTTCGGCAATTGAATTATTCGAAGGAGATGCGCTTTTGTGGTTCCGTGGAATTAAGGATGATGTGTTTTCTTGGGATCAGTTGAAATCTGCTATGCTCGCTGAATACCTACCGTTTGATTACGACCGGCGCCTTTTAAAAGAGATTCGCAACAGGACGCAGGGACCGAATGAGTCAATTTCTACGTTCGTTAGCGTTATGCTTAATTACTTCTCGAGGCTAACGCAACCGCTTACAGAAAAAGAAAAATTCGACATTGTTTACATTAATGTTCGTCCCGAATATTCGATCCCGTTGGCGCTTTATTCTGTGTCGACTTTAAAGGATTTGAAACATCATTGCCGTGTCCTTGAAGAGAGCTGGCAGCGTGCTCATTCATTTGTGGAACCACCTAAACCTTCTTCCAATTCGCTCGCTGTAGATTTGTGTTGTAAATCGTTCCCCAAACCTAAAGTAGATGCTGCTTCGCCTAAGCAGTTTTGCCCGCGTTGTAGGACCAGTGAACATTCTTTGCGAAATTGCCGTTCACAAGCTATAATTTGTTTTAAGTGTGGGAAGGAGGGAGTTAGGAGTACTTCCTGTCCCAATTGTTCTAAGCCTTCGGGTACTGGTACAAATAATTCAAAAAACTAGTAAACCCGAACCGTCAGAATAATTCTTCGAGTACTTATGATCATAAACCTAAGCACTCTTCTAATAACGTAGGTATTTCTAATAATTCTTTTAATAAGCAGGGTAATTCTAAAATACTTAATGCTTTTGTTTCTCCAAGCGTTTCGGCGGTTCGGAACGTTATTGATCGCTTTGACGATCGTCCCCACATTTCGGTGGAAATTTTTGAAAACCCGTTTGTTGGTTTATTGGATTCTGGGTCGTCCATTTCTATTTTGGGGTCTGACCTGGTTGATTTGTTTTCGTCTCTGGGCGCTACTTTGGATGGTTGTGATGATTTTCATTACATCGCCACCGCCAATGATTCCCAGGCAAGGATAAGTGGTTGTTTATTTTTACCAGTCAAGGTTCGTGACTTGACACACGTAATAAAATTTTACGTTATACCGGATGTGACTACGCCTCTTATTTTTGGGGTGGATTTTTGGAAAGCTTTTAATATAGCTCCCAATTTATTTACGGAATACTGTGGTAATCAGGACACTATTGCCGGGAACTATGTTTCCGAGGTTCGTTTGCATTCCTTTGATCGGTTAAATCCCGACCAACGTGTAATAGCTGATGATATGATTTCTAAATTTAAAGGTATTTCTTTTGAAAATAAGGGATTAGGTCGTACGGATCTACTTGCTCACACTATCGATACTGGTGACTGTTCCCCTATCAAGCAGCGCTATTACCCTATTTCACCTCATCGCTTAACTGAATTGAATAGGCAACTAGACGAAATGTTAGAGCAGGATGTCGTCGAGCCTAGCACGAGTGCTTGGAATAACCCTACTCTTTTCACTCCAAAATCTAATGGCGAATTGCGTTTTTGTATTGACAGTCGGAAGTTGAACGCCGTGAGTAAGCGTGATGCGTATCCGCTACCTTATATTTCTGGTATTCTCGATCAACTTCGCGATGCCAGGTTTTTGTCGTCGATCGATCTAAAAAGTGCATTTTGGCAAATTCCTCTTGACGCTACTTCTAGGGAGCGTACCGCGTTTACCGTTCCTGGTCGCGGTTTATTTCAATTTAAAGTGATGTGTTTCGGATTGACGGGAGCGCCAGCTACCCAACAAAGGTTGATGGATAAACTGTTTGGACCGGAATTTAATGGCCGTCTATTTGTCTATTTAGATGATATTGTAGTGGTTAGTAAGACTTTTGGAGACCATATATCGTTACTTACGCGTGTCCTAGACCGTTTGAGATCGGCAAATTTAACTATTAACTTTTCTAAATCTCAATTTTTTCGAACCGAGTTGAAATATCTTGGCTACTTAGTTGACGAACATGGTTTGCGTACTGACCCTTCAAAGGTTCAGTCGATCGTTAGTTATCCTACTCCGACTAATCGGAAGGAAGTTAAAATGTTTTTGGGGACTGCCTCGTATTACCGTAGGTTTATAAAAAATTTTAGTGCTATAGCAGCTCCGCTTAATGCGTTGACTAGTACCCGTAAAAATGCTCCTGCGTTCTCATGGACGAAGGAAGCTGATGAATCTTTCCGCGAACTGAAGACCGCGTTAATTACTGCTCCAGTTTTGGCTTGTCCAGATTTTTCCAGACCTTTCTCCTTGCACTGCGACGCATCAGGATTTGGTATTGGTGGAACGCTGACCCAAGTTTCAGTAGATGGCAGCGAACACCCGATTGCGTTTGCAAGTCGCTCATTGAACCGGGCAGAGCGCAACTACTCTGCTACGGAAAGAGAAGCTCTGGCTGTCGTTTTTACATTTCCGTCCATACTTGGAAGGTGGCCCACCGTTTAAAGTGATTACCGATCATTCTAGTTTAAAGTGGTTTTTCAATCTAACAAATCCTACTGGTAGATTAGCACGTTGGGGTTGTCGTTTGTCGCCTTACGATTTCGAAGTTGTCCATCGCAAAGGCAAAGAAAACGTTGTGCCGGACGCTTTATCGCGTACCGTTCCTATCTTAGAAATTCGTCCAACTAATTGCGACTGGTACAATCAAGTCTTTCGTAAGTGCGAACAATTCCCGACTTCTTGTCCAAATTTTAGTATTAAAGATAGTAAATTATTTCGCTATTCGAAAAATAAATTCCGATTTCCTAGTGATTTTGATTGGAAGGAAGTGATCCCTTCTGATAGGCGAATTGAAATATTAAAGAATTGTCATAGTAACGACGTTTCACATTTAGGAGTTTTTAAAACTTATAAACATTTATCCTCACATTATTACTGGCCGAACATGTACCAAGATGTGGTCGATTATGTTCGTGATTGCGACGAGTGTGCTGCGTATAAACATTCGCAGGCTCCACCTTCAGGGATTATGGGGAGTCCGAAGATTTGTTCTCGCCCTTTCGAGGTTTTAAGCATGGATTTGGTAGGTCCGTTGCCCCGGTCTCGGGCCGGATACACTTTTATTTTGTCTGTTGTTTGCTGCTTTTCTAAGTACGTCTTGTTGTTCCCTTTGCGACGTGCTGTTGGCAAGAGCATCTCCCAGCGGTTGGAGGATGAAGTATTTCTCAAGCACGGTGTGCCGCGCACAGTTATTGCGGATAACGCTACGCAATTTACTGGAAGTGAGCTGACTGCCCTATTTCAGAAATATGACATTCCCCAAGTACATTACACTGCACGTTACTGTCCACAGGTCAATACCGTGGAAAGATATAACAAATCTGTCATGACAGCAGTGTCAATTCTAGTAAAAGAAGACCATCGTTCCTGGGACACCACCTTGTCAAAAGTACAGTTTTCGCTAAACATCACTGTCAATGAGTCTACTCGATTTACCCCTTACTTCTTAGTTCACGGACGTGAAGCGATTCCTAACGGTAGTATTTTTGGTAATCAGAAAACGTCACAGGTGGATCTAACGCTCGCCTCGCGCGATGACTACGCCACCAAGTTAGGTTGTTTGCACGATGTGTTTCAGAGAGTCCAGTCTGCTCTATCGAAGGCTCACGAAAAGGGTGCTCGCCAGTACAACAAAGGTCGTAAGGTCGTAGAATATCAGGTGGGTGATGTTGTTTGGAAAAAGACGTTTCCGCAAAGTGATGCGAGTAAATTTTTTATGGCGAAACTTGCGCCAAAATTTCTGAAGTGTCGTGTTGTTTGTAAGCACTCGCCTCTAGTGTATGAATTGGAGAGCGTAGATAGTGGTAAGAACTTGGGATCGTGGCACATCCAAAATCTCAAGGCTGATTAGGTTAGGAATTTAATTTGCCCAACGGGTATAGTTTCCGTTGTGGTCCCTGGACGTGCACCCCGTTGTTCGGTACAACTCGCTGCACCGCCAGTGTCCCAACGAGGAAGCAAAACGCTAGAATGTATCGCGTGAAGCTTCATCTAGCATTGCTTATACTTTTGTTAAGATACTTAGCGTACAGTCTGCCGTTAATTAACACGACTGACTGTTAAGACGCGTGGGTTCGGATCGGTGGTGGTTTGCAATCTAGTTTGTTAAGTTATTTGCAAAATCCATTTTACATTTTACATGGTTGTTTTATAACTTATACAATTTTTATTTTTTACAACTCTTGTGCTTTTGCACGGTTCTCTTTTGTTTTGAAGTTTAGAGTGTTCCTGTAGTCCTTGGACGTACAGCCAGCGCCGACCACGTTCCGCTGTGCCGCCAAGGTCTCAGTGAGTTTTTTTTGTGTGTTGTAGAGCTGGGGGCCAGCTTAAAATTTTGCTGACTCAAAATTTTCCTCGAGTGGGTAGGTACTGTTACGTATATTATTTTATACCCCCTACCCTACTTGATTGCTTAGACAATATTTTTAAATTCAGATCACTTGGCTGTATGGCTGTCGTGACCTTTGTCCTTTATTACGGTGCGGTATTAGAAAAATGAAGCTTCGAGTGTTGCAAGGTGTTAAAATTGTCGTTCGTTTTCTATTTCTTTTTTTCAGTCAGGATTGCTCTTAAAATTCAGCACGCACCTGAATTTAATCTCAAAAATTAGGAAGTACATTGTTTCTAAAATTTAGGTAAATCTGTTGTCGTTTTGCAAATCTAGTACTCGACTTTTTCACCGGGTGTCATTGTCCTGGCAACTGCCCGTGACGTGTCGATTTTGCTTCTAGCTTACGCCGTGGATGGCTGTATTTTTCATATAATCCTACATTTGGATTACAAGTAAGTTCGTTTCTGATCCTTTATTATAAAATAGTTGTCTTCGTGACGTGTGTGAAGTATTTCTTCATGATTGTGGTTTTTTTTCAGACCCCGGACTATCCGACTGTCTCGCGTCGAGTCACGCGTGCCCATGTCGGTTCCAAATTTAAAACAAGCCTGGTAAGGTCCTTATTTTCACTAGATCGTGATCGATCTCCTGTTTGTTTATTCGTGATACTAATGGGTCCGATCATTTCAGATGTAAAAAGGTGTCCCAAAGCCCCGGTTTGGTTGACGAGCTCACCTCAGCGGCTTGGTCTCCCGCACGCTGGAACTCCATTCCCAAATCGGTAAATGAACCCTTCATTTGCTATGCACTTGACGCGGTAGGAGCCTATAATTAACCTGCTATTAATTGTCCAATTTATTGTTGCAGGGGTTTTTTTTTTGGCCTAGTGCTAGTGTATTTTACACAAAACCAAGTCTTTCTTCCTGGTCTCCGGTCCGAGAGTGATTCTTCAGGGTCGTGACGGCTTCTGCGATCCGTCCTGAGGCTGCGTGCGTGGCTGGTGGTGTCTCTGGCCCGTCACCTCATCATTCGGCAGAAACCGGTGAAGGATTTCCTTTTTTTCTTATTTTTCTCCAATTAACTTCGGTCGGCCTCCGATATGGTCGTGGCGCCCTTTTGGCTCATTTTGTAGCTTTTTTTAAAAACACTGATAGCAAAAGTCATCTCTCCGCTACTCTGAACGCCCACGTTCCCTCATTTGAGATAAGTAGTTTCTTTGTTAACCATTGACCTAAGCCGAGGCAGGGTTCTCTACAACATCTGAAAAATATATGTTCTACTGTAAAGACTTGTTTCACTCAACCCTTTCCTTTAACTAACCGTTGCTATCCCGCCGACTCTTACAGTCCAGGTAGAAACGCAACACTATACATATATTGTTAGTATGCCAGTGTCAAATGCGTCGAATATTATCTGGAAGACAGCACAATGACTTCAACAATTATCACCACAGTCGTGAGTGCTGCCGAAATTAGAATAAATGGTGGTTAATTTCGAGCGCTGTACAAATTAATTGCAATAAAATTGGACTTGGTTGCGTTAAAAGTATTTTTATAAATTAAGAAGAAAAACCGGCCAAGTGCGAGTCGGACTCGGAAGTACCCTTTAGGTTTTTGGAAATCGGCAATTTGTATAGAAATAGATTTTTTAATGACTGTATCTTCTTGATTGTTTTTCACGGCTTCAAGGGACCGCAGGCTTGAGTATTTGATTTTAATTTCAGCATGCTACCTCTACGCGTTCCAGAGAAAAAGGGTCTTGACAGACAGACAGACAGACAAACGGACAACAAAGTGATCCTATAACGGTTCCGTTTTTTCCTTTTGAGGTACGGAATCCTAAAAACAACTAAATATACTCTACCTCCAATGCACACTGCGCATCTTCCCTAATCGTTTTCAATTGCGTAATTTTCCCCCACTGAATTGTGATTTGTGTGTTTTCATTTCACTAAGTGAAATGCCAGCAGTATACCGCGTTGGTGTCGTATGAACGACGAGATCAGTCTGTGTCATATGGTGTAGAACTTAGTAGGAGAAAATAAAAATAAAATGATTTTTCGCGAATGTAAATTACTTATCTGTCATTGCGAAAGGATAATTACCTCGATTCATAGCACCTATCACTATCAACGCAGTAAACTCCGTAACGTTACGTTTGATTCTAGTTCGCTGCAGGATTGTAGGAATGGTTTGGGGGTGGTTGGGGGTGGTGCAGAAAAGGGTAGAAGGGTGAGGGGTGGCGGTGACGCGACGGTGGGGGGGGGGAGGTCAAACGGTGGCGTTCAAGGTTAAGGGCAGCGCGGAAGTACCGGCGCGACGGCCCATGGCATGCGCCAAACCGACTTTATTCGACAATGTAGAAAGGATATTGTAGAGGTAGAAAAGCGGAATTTGTCTCTCAGGTTTATAAGGAATAATGTGCGTAATAAGAGTAAGAAGTAAGCTTTGCTTGGGCAACGGTATCGCCTGAACGAAACTGAATAACTTACAGTTTGGGACAGAATTTCTTTTTAATAGACATAAGATGTATCTGCTAATTCACTACCTATTTAAGATACTCTGGCTCATGGTTGATAAAAAAGTAGGTATTCCGGACGCGCTTTTATGTAGGTCATAATTGAATGTTTAAAAAATAACACTACTTATTACTTGTAATGTCTTTCAAAATTCCTCTAAAATGTTAGATCGACTTATAGTAGGATTTGACTACGTAACGCAACCCTTGCTTTGATGTTATATTTATCACGCTGCACACTAAATAACCAAGTGAATATTTAATTCTCTGAAAAAATATCTTAACAAATACCATGGTACAATTTAAAACCCACTTAATTTTTTTCATAATTACATTATGGTTGCTTGCATAAGAATAAATAATAACAAATTATTTATTCTTATGTTGCCTACTAAAGATCGCTCTGTAGCAACAAGGCTGTCTACTGCTACCATGTTACGGTAATTTTCTATAAGTATAGTTTAAGGGTTTATTGTGGTTGTATTATATGTATGCGTAATAGTTGAGCTTAGTTAAAAAAAAAACAAGAGGATACTGGGTGCGCAGTGTATCTAGACAGTCCTTGATTAATAGAAAAATACAGCAGTAATATGTATAAATATATTTTTGTTTGTTAGGTAAGATACTTAGGTACCTAAGTATGTGGTGTTCAATAAAAGCGTTTATCTACACACATATCATAAGTCCTCTATAATGCGTTCAGAAACCGTAGAAAATGACCAGCATTGCAGCACGACGACGACTGCTCGCCGCCAGCCCCCGCCAGCCACCACCAGCAGTAAAGTAATAGTCATTACGACATCGAATTTGACAACCAACGTAATTTACAATCATAGTGAAATAAAACGGATCACTCACGTATATAAGTCGAGTTCAGTCCGACATGTATAAATAATAATGTGATAATTTACAATAAAAAAAAAAAACAGTTTACGAAACGTCAACTCGGTATGTTTGTCTATGATTAAAAAAAAAACAGTCAAATTCGTGACAGGTATGGATATGATATGCCTTCGGGTTCTGAACCCATCTTAGAGTACTTATAATATGTGTGTAGGTAAAGTAATGTATGCAACTCCACATAATTAGGCCTTAAAACACTCGTGTGATCCTATTATGAAACTCAGCTTCGCCTCGTTTCATAAAACACACTCGTGTTTTAAGGGCCCTCATTATGTAGCAGTTGCGTAAATTTGTTAATAAAAAGGTTAAGAGTGTACAACTGTAATAGCTATCGGTTCCTGCCGTATAATATTCGTACCTACTTCATGCTGCGGTCGCCGGCGGGACATTACCGCGGCGTGAAGGGCGGGCGGTAGACCAAGTAGAGATACCTACCTACCTACAGGCATTACCTAACCACAACGTTTTAAATCCAAAATTCCAACTCCAAACTATCTCGCTCGCCCTTAAAGGTTAGAAGAGGGAGCAAGACACGTTTCGTTTCATATAACGCGTGCGTACGTACCTAGCTGAGGCAGACTGTTCGACGGCGAGGAGACGCTATTACGTGACGTCATGCTGCCACGTGTAAGGGGACGGGTGTCGGCGGCCAGACTAACCGGTGTTGCTAGCTCACCGGTAATAAAAGTGGCTATAGACCACGGATATTTTACAATTTTTAAAAGTACCTAGGTAACCAAAAACTTAGGGAAATGATAGTGAGGTTTAGGGACCGCCCTATTAACATTAAGCTAAAGATGACGTAGGGTTGCCAACTATTTCTTGGGCAAATATAGTATTTTCCAGCCCAAGGTATAAAAAATATGCGCTGAAAGATAATATAGAACTTCGAAGAAAACTTTGTAAATCCTGACTGCACCCTAACTTGCACGAAGTGAATAGTAAAAACGGCCAATCCAAACCGCATATAATAAGAAACAGGTACGTATAGCATTTTTGCGTACTATGTATTTCTTCAACTGTATAATACTATACGGTTGGCAACCCTTGTCGCCTCTAAACGGATAGGTATTCGTTGCAACAGCTTAGTCCCTATAACTTAATAAGTACTTACGCATTTACATCAAACAGGGTAGTTACAACCTTACAACAGTTACAACCTTACAACAGTTACAACGCAGTCGATGGGTAAGTAGGATCTTTGAAAGAAGATTAAAAGTATTAGGTACGATTTAAAGTTGCACAATTGAAAGTTAATTTAAATTGTTAAAATTCCTACAGAAATTACAATAAAATTTAGCCATTTTCTAAACGTATTCAAAAAGTGCCTGCATTCAGCCGAAAGTAGCTAACTTGGCAACACCACTGGCCGACGCCGGCGCGCCCGATATCTAATCAGACGGCTCGAATTAGTTTTTACATGAACGCATACTACCGAAATAATCTATTCACGGGATCAATCTAATGAGCGTACTATCTTTACCAAATCAACAGCGATTGTCTGGTCTATTGGCTAACCGCCGCATTAATTAAATTGTAGCATTTCAATGATATCAAGCAACAATTTACAGCACATTAAGTTGGAACTGGAGAACTGAACTGGGCTAAATTATTTGAAAATAAATTTGTACGTTTTCATGTTTTAATGTGATTTAATCCCTCCCATGCAAATTTTTGACAAAGTGAAATTAAGATTCGTAGTCATTTGTTTTTGCCAAAAATAAAGCTGTAATATGATATAAGTACCTACTTCAAGTAACTAAAGTCCTTTCCCTTTCATAAAGAACACTAATTCAATTTAAAAAAAAATCGGGCAAGAACGTGTCGGACACGCCCAGGATAGGGTTCCTAAGCCATTACGAAAAAGCCCTGGCATAGATACCTAATTTAAAGGTATTTTAATCACACCTATTAGAAACCCGTGTTAACAGAGCCCTACTCCAAAGCAAACTGTACGCAGTGTGGGGTCAATTTATACTTATCGGTTACTGACATGGACACACATAATTAGCTTTTACTCCCAATCCTGTAAAGCCTGCTTATCTCTGATAGTTTTCCTTTTTTATTCACTATATGCACTACTGCTCTGATTTTTTTTACATTTCCAGATATAACAGTTTCTCTGGTAGAGGGGGGGGGGGGGACACTGGACTCCAACAAAAATGAGCACTTCAAAGCTAAAATATTCGCAAACGAATAACTTTATCGAAAAATGATATTTGAGTACCCTTAATATTTTTAAAAGACCTATTCAACGATACTCCTCACTATGGGGTGGGTGAGAAATAAAAAAAACATCCCCACTTTACGTGTAGGGGAGATACCCTAAAAAAAATTTTTTTTTTCAAGATTTTGTCCCAGCACTCTTTTGGCCTAATTAACAAACCTCTGCAAAATTACTGGTTTCTAGTACCAATAGTCTCTGAGCTATGCCGCGGACAGACAGATAGACAGACGGACAGCGAAACTATAAGGGTTCCTTTTTGCCATTTTGGCTTTGGAACACTAAAAAACGAAAGATTCGCATATCGTGATGGAGTTTGAGTAATAATTATTGTAGGTAGTCACTCTATATAATCAATCGCGTCTTGAGTCCAGCAGCATTATAGTAATTAAGTAGGTATGTATGTAATTCATTTGCGTTTTTTTCATTGACAATCGCGAATTGCCAATTTTTGCAGATTATGCTTTTTTAAATACTCACTGAAAGACGAATACACAGAAAATGCTAACCCCGGGAAACGAACCCAAACCTACGAACCTCGGAACCCGAACGAATAAAAAATTGGGGGAAAAATACAAAAAGATAAGTAGGTAGGTACTCCATTTCGAGATCATAATTATGCAGATATCAAATTATGTCAATAAACAATTTATGAAACCACTGTGGCATTTCACATAACAGTTACCTAGGTCATTCTTCGCGCAAGCAAAACTTTGGAGCGAAGTGTAGGAATGTGTACCGTTCCCGTAAATCCGTTTTTTAGGGTTCCAAAGCCAAAATGGCAAAAAGGAACCTTTACAGTTTCGTTATGTCTGTCGGTCGGTCTGTCTGTCCGCGGCATAGCTCAGAGACTATGGGTACTAGAAAGCTGTAATTTATTAATTAGGCCGAAAAAGTGCTAGGATAAAATCTTTAAAAAAATGTTTACTGGGGTACCTCCCCTACACGTAAAGTGGGGATGATTTTTTTACTTCTCGCCCACCCCATAGTGAGGAGTATCGTTGAATAGGTCTTTTAAAAATGCTATCCCATAAAGGTAAAAATGTATAAAGATATTGCTACCTTATCGCTCTGCTCTGCTCGACTACTCGACAAAATGAATAGAGCGGTTATTTTCTTTTCCACTAACTAACCTACTCGATTTCTTCGCGTCTTTCAAAATTAACACAGATTCTCTTCTTTGCACAGAAAAAACGAAATGATCTTCGAACAGCCCAATATTTTTAAAAGACCTATATATGTACAACGATATTCGACACTGTGGAGTAGACGAGAACAAAAAAATATCACCCCTACTTTGCGTGTAGGGAAGGTACCACAAAAAAAAATTACAAAATTTATTCTTCCACTTTGTCGGTCTAATTAATGTGTATATATACATACGTGCAAAATGATCTTCGATCACCCCTAATATTTTTGAAAGACCTTTTCAACGATACCCCTCACTATGGGCTGGGCGAGAACAAAAAAATATTCATACCCACTTTACGTGTACACAAAAAAAAAGTTTTTTTTTTTCAAGATTTTATCCCAGGCGCTTTTTTGACTAGAAAGCTGTAATTTTGCATAGATAAGAGCTGTAATTTTGCATAAAGATAATAATTGCAAAATTACAGCTTTCTAGTACGAATGGTCTCTGATCTAAGCCGCGAACAGAAAGACAGACAGGTGGACATGACGAAACTATAAGGGCTAGGGAACCCTAAAAAGTGATTTGAAACGGCCCGACTGAAAAGCGACTTGGAAGCGTCCCCCGCGCCGTCCTATTTCTACCGCGACCGCTCGACCGACGGTAATCTGGCTGCGCGGCGGCAACCGTTAGTTACGGCCGCTCCACTTTAAACCTCATCCATTCTAATTTAGCAGAAGTGCCGGCCGATAGCGCGGAGGAAGGACTCATATCCGTCGGCGGCACTAGCGGCTGTTGACGCACACTCACGCCGCTTATCCTGGTGCCGCGATGTAATTTAGTTTTTTTTTCTCAAAGTAAGAATTTAGTGATAGTTACAGGATAAGAAATTGTCACTGAAAGTGGCTACGTCAAAAACATACAGACGAATTAAGAACTTCTTCTCTTTTTCTTTCATTTCAGTTTTGTAAAGCAAAAACTAACTTTGCACAATTTGACGTTGAGGTGCCAAGAACACCGAAACCAATATCGTTAGGATATCGCTTTAATGTGTTACAAATAGAGACCCACATAAATACCCTATACAAAATTCAAAAATTCAAAATTCAAAATTTTATTCAGCAAATAGGCAGTTGAATGCTCTTTTACACGTCATTTTTTTTGAGTCTACCAGCGCTTTCGAAAAGACCATGATTGCCAAGAAAAATGCGCCACAAGAAACTTGGCACACAGTATTTTTTTCTAAAAACAAGTTACATTAGCTCTAACAATACGTAACCACAGACAAATTACACAAAGAAACCTCACTCTGTCATTAAAAGATTAAGAGAGAAAAAAAAATACCGCATTTTAGAAACAAGTGTAAAAAGTAATTATTAGAACAGCAAAACCAGAACACTTTACTTTACTGGCACGTTTTAATTGAGCAGGAGATGTATAGTATAGTAGCGAAGGTATGGCTATGGAATAAACTTAACGTAAACAAAACAGTTGCGTTCAAAATGCTTGTCCGCAACTCTTCATAGACACATGTTTACATGTGTTTAAAATGTCTTCACCACGACGGCGCGAACGAGTTTTTATTTAAAACAGGTTTTTGCTTTATTGCTTAATAAATCGACCCCGTGTAGACACGTGTACTTACATTAAACTTGTCATGCAATTTGCTGTCTTGAACATTCAGACATCGTTACTAACAGTCCACAGACATCATAAAGTAGGTATAAACAAGAGCATATGAAGTAATTCAAGTAGTAGAATGTAAATGCTGGACGCTGGAATAATAAAACAGACGTCAGTAATTTTTACGATACACGTGCCGCAAGAAGTTTACGTAGACATTTTATCGCACAGTGTTTCCTTGTACCTCTAATAGAAAATGGGATTATCAATCTTACTGCAAGGGATTTAACATGATTGTCTAAAAACTAAAAAACAATTACTTTGCTCACCCGCGACCACTAATGACAAATAGTTATATCTGTGCGGCAAATGTATGTTTCCATGCAACACCTCCACCTCCACTGCTACACGAATCAACACATGCCACACAGACCCAACTATCACCACCACCACTATACTAAACGCTGACGCGTTTCGGCACTCTCCACGAGGCCATTTACGAAGCACAACAACAACCGCTCAACATGCCACCACTTCCACTACTGACATATGTAAACCATGTACTCAACTTAGTTAATGACAAAACCAACGTACCCACTAATATTTTATAAATTCCAAACTACCCTTTTATGTAAGTCCTAAACTACCCTTTTTTTAAGAAATGAATTCCAAACTACCCTTTTTATTTTTATTTTTAATCTACGCCAGGTACCCCGTTATTTTTAACCGAGTACGGTAAAAAGAGAAGTCATGTTCTCATTATTACTATGACACATTATTAAAATTAGAACCAAGTCGTAACAAAGGCGAAGAAACCAAATTAACTTGTTCATTAATAATAGACCCCATGTTGTTGTACCTAATTATTTCCAATTGTTCTAAAACCGATAGCCGCAAACCCTTATCACAATAATGTAAAATTTCGTACGTATCTGAGTCTAACAACGAATGATTCGTTTCTAATAAATGCTTGGCAAAGTTTGATTTCTCTGGATGATTATGCCTAAATGACGAGACATGCTCTTTAAATCTAGTATCAAAGCTTCGACCGGTTTGTCCAATGTATACTTGACTACAGTCGCCACAAGTGAGTTTATATACGCCCGACCTGTTCCCTTTATCCACCTTTTCTTTGTTATTACAAAGTCTAGAACGTAAAGAATTAGTAGTCTTAAAGGCAACATTGATGTTATTTGATTTTAAAATATTATAAATCTTGTCAGACAACCGGCCAACATAAGTAATACTAGATCTAAATTTGTTAGTTGTGTGTTGTTGTTGTTTTGTTTGTTTGTTCGTTATTTGTTGTCATACCTGCAAATTCTACTCACCCATGGCAGCATAAACTGGCTGCTTTCCATTGTTATGTACATAGACTACTAACTGTACCTCTTTCGAAAGAGCATTATGATTCTGAGTTACATACTATATATCAGATAGCAACAACAAATGGTTATAGTACAGCAATGGTTAATAGTCTGGTTCAAAAGAAGCAGGGACGGATAGTGAATAGCATGCTTTACTCTGCGTTTGCCATCTCAGCCTACTAACAAATTTAGATCTAGTATTACTTATGTTGGCCGGTTGTCTGACAAGATTTATAATATTTTAAAATCAAATAACATCAATGTTGTCTTTAAGACTACTAATTCTTTACGTTCTAGACTTTGTAATAACAAAGAAAAGGTGGATAAAGGGAACAGGTCGGGCGTATATAAACTCACTTGTGGCGACTGTAGTCAAGTATACATTGGACAAACCGGTCGAAGCTTTGATACTAGATTTAAAGAGCATGTCTCGTCATTTAGGCATGATCATCCAGAGAAATC
>OY829517.1:7040009-7089990 GCA_963691665.1 Clepsis dumicolana
CAAACCGGTCGAAGCTTTGATACTAGATTTAAAGAGCATGTCTCGTCATTTAGGCATGATCATCCAGAGAAATCAAACTTTGCCAAGCATTTATTAGAAACGAATCATTCGTTGTTAGACTCAGATACGTACGAAATTTTACATTATTGTGATAAGGGTTTGCGGCTATCGGTTTTAGAACAATTGGAAATAATTAGGTACAACAACATGGGGTCTATTATTAATGAACAAGTTAATTTGGTTTCTTCGCCTTTGTTACGACTTGGTTCTAATTTTAATAATGTGTCATAGTAATAATGAGAACATGACTTCTCTTTTTACCGTACTCGGTTAAAAATAACGGGGTACCTGGCGTAGATTAAAAATAAAAATAAAAAGGGTAGTTTGGAATTCATTTCTTAAAAAAAGGGTAGTTTAGGACTTACATAAAAGGGTAGTTTGGAATTTATAAAATATTAGTGGGTACGTTGGTTTTGTCATTAACTAAGTTGAGTACATGGTTTACATATGTCAGTAGTGGAAGTGGTGGCATGTTGAGCGGTTGTTGTTGTGCTTCGTAAATGGCCTCGTGGAGAGTGCCGAAACGCGTCAGCGTTTAGTATAGTGGTGGTGGTGATAGTTGGGTCTGTGTGGCATGTGTTGATTCGTGTAGCAGTGGAGGTGGAGGTGTTGCATGGAAACATACATTTGCCGCACAGATATAACTATTTGTCATTAGTGGTCGCGGGTGAGCAAAGTAATTGTTTTTTAGTTCATAAATATGGACCTCCGCAAAGTAACGCCTGATTCAATAAATTATGATTGTCTAATTCACAGCATTTCAGCCGATCAGCAAGCGATACCAGAAAGGCATGCTGTTACAAAACACCTTTAATTATGCTTACTTACGTAAAAGTACTTATTTTTACCTTCGATTCTTAATTGTTGTGCATAAGTGAAAAGTTGTCTTGATAAGGCGATTATTTACAAAACGTTGCTTGGGGCTGGCATATGAGGGCGTTCCACATGCGGTTACGTGATAATTAATACTTACTTACCAATCTTATTATTACTTCTAATAGTACTTCTACTTAGACGGGCGCAATCATGGCGCAGTCAGTTTATGTATGCTGGCTTGTAAATATTTTAATACGAAAATTCAACTTTCTTTAAGTCGTCTCTTCAAACATAAACAAAACAATCCCAGACAAAGTTCAACAACAAAGACCTGACAATGGTAACAAAGTGATAATAAAAATCCTTCGCAATAAGCTTTAAGTTGATATAAATAGCAGTCTAGGTCTAGGTACTTATGTATATAAATCTCCATAATGCAATTCGTCTAGACTAGACACAAGTGGCGAGTGCGCTCGCCGCCCGTCTGGAGGTGAACCGAGTCACAGCGCCTGCCTCTCGCTGCCAGCAATGTTGCACAGTCACCTCACCTTCTATCGGTACCTACCCATTACGTACAGACAGACAGCTAGGTACTCTGTGTGTAGCTCGTTCACCGTTTCAATCAAGATTACGGAGCAGTATTTATTACTAATAAAATAATAACGTCATTTAAGTAAACTTTCAAGGTAAAACACAGTCTAACCAACCGTGCCTCTACGCGTGTGTCGGGTCGTGGCCTATAAAACGGTACATTATGTGTCTCCAAGTCCAAGGTCCATACCTTGCTCCTGTAGAAGCAGTAGAATGCCGGAAATAGAACAGGACATAAGTAGTATCAAGCCGCTAACCGTTAAAATGTTCTCATCTGTGTTTGTTAAGCAACGTTAGTGTTAATCAGATTGATGTCTTCGTTCTTGTCTATGTAGGTAAGCAAGTATACATATCATGTGCTACTAACGACTGTACAATACAAAGCCGGACAAAAACATTAACATTTGGAAAATCCGGTCATAAGGGCCAGACAGGAGTCAAGTAAGTAGAGGTCAAATAACACGGCTGTGTCACCGTCACCCGCTAACGCCTGCAACAGCTGCACCGGCGCATGACGACCTTGCTTTTCTCGACTTATCTAATGCATCGCTTACGTGACGTTGGATCAAACTAAATCGACTTGACCAGCGAGCCAGCACAATGAATGTCTGTGGCATCACATCATTGTTTGCCGAGTCTAGACAGCCGGTGAGAGGAGAGGACGACGGCGAGCCGTGCGGAGCGTCTGAAGGTGAGATGCGCCGGCCTTTTAAATGCATCGTAATTAGTCTGCGACCGTCTAGACTGCACGCGTCTCGCTCGCACTATGGCCAAAGAAAGAATAATTAAGTACTACGACTCGTCTAGCCTGCGAAGTTAAGTAAATTCCTTAAGCTTAACCTGTTTTTTTTTTGTAAATAAAAGTTCATTAACATTTAGGCCAATATGTTCAGCTGAACAGTTCTTAAATGTTTAACAAACTGAAATTCATTTTGAACAAGATTTTTTGTTGCCTTTTTGCATGTATTGTTATTTGAGCTAGTAGCGCCGTTACAATAATTAGCAAAGATACCTTGGATTGATACCTTTTCGCTTACCTATTTTAAAGATGTGTTAGCAATTATTTTAGATCTAATCAAAGATGTTTGTGTGTGAAATGGTTTGACTTTTTCTTTTGGTTTGACCTCTAGTCTTCGTACAGTATCTTTATAGACAGATGAACTTTATTGCTCTTTATTTACATAAACAAATTGGCGGTAGACATTTTACGGCCTATTGTCTAACCAGTTTACGAGCTACTATTAACGGTGTCTTCGAAACGCACTAATTTCTCACAGCCTGTAGGTAATAACATAGTAACAGCCACTTATTTCAGGACTACACAATATATCTGGAATTAGCCAGGTGTGAAACGTCCTCAGAGGGTCGAGCACGACTTTTCGAATCCTGCGTAACGTTACGGTTATGTTATCGTATCGAGATCGAGAAACCTCATACTAAATTTTAGTTCCAAATACGCTAACGGGCGGGCGCTGTTCCAAACGTCATACAAACTCAATAACGTTTACTATTCGTTTTTACGTGACGCAGGATTCGAAAAGTTCTGCTCGACCCTCTGAGATCCGAATCCAGATCGTAGCTATGCGGTTGGAAGAGGGCACCTACTTACCTACCTACCGTTTTAGTAAACGTCATAACTAGGCCACATCATTAGCAGTTAGTCTTGTGTAGGTATTTTATTTATTACTCCATTTGGAAGATTTTTGAACGTCCAAGACTTAGTTCTCGAAGAGATTCGACTATTCTCCTAAGTTATTACACTTGAGTCTAACAAAAATGAGCACTTCAAAGCTAAAATATTTCGCAAATAAATCCCTCAATCGAAACATAGTCTTCAAACACCCCCAATATAAATAAAAATACCTATCCAGCGATACCCCAGCCCCACACTATGGGATAGACGAGAAAAAAAAATATGGGGTTCTGTTTTTGCCATTTAGGCTACGGAACCCTAACAATGGGTCTAAAAATCAATCAATCAATACCATCACCAAATATACATAATTATGTATGTTAGACTTCTAATAATAGGGTTTTACGCCACCCCGTGCAACCGTACTGTCGCAGGGAGAGTGCTTAGGGCGCCCCAAACAGGAAAATAGGTTAAGTGCGGCTAAAAACATATACCTACTTAACGGAGATTTTATAAGTGAAAGGAGCTAAAATGAGTAAAAACAAAGCAAGTTGCCAAAAGCACTTTTAATACCCAACTTAGAAAAGTTGAAAAACCCCCGACATTGTCATTTCAAAGTTCAGTATTTCAAAAACGGGTGAACAGATTTTAATGAAACTTAGCTAAGAACCATCTCGATTAAACTAGCTTTCGATTGAAAAAAACCGCATTGAAATCGGTTCACCGGTTTGGGAGCTATGATGCCACAGACAGATACACAGATACACAGATACACATGTCAAACTTATAATACCCCTTTTTTTCGTCGGGGGTTAAAAAGCAATTACTTTTCTAGTTTCAGTTTTTTTTTCAGTGGAATCGTTACTTAAAATTTCTTTCGTACCTACCTAATTAATATTCAAGGTGCGTTTTAATGAACGGTCAAGAATTCAGAAAGGGGTTAATTAAATCTAAGTGCAAGTGCTAAAACATTCTCCCATACGTCATTGTCATGATATAATTTAATAATCTAATTTAATATAACATAATTGTCTAATTTTTGTCCATGATCGATAAACAGTTTTATTTTATTTTGTTTGACTTTTTAAATTTTGTTTAACATTTGCGTGTCGTTTTCTGTTTCGACTGAATACTGTACCGCATCACATTGTACCATAACATCTTGTACCTAATTATCAATGTATTCCCTTCGGTATATAGTTTTTGTTTCCAATTCTTGTACCTACTATTATGTATTCTGTGTTGATGTACAATTTTTAAATAACTCAAGTTACTACATCAAATAAATATGTTAGGGCGACTAGTTATAGCATAGCTTAATAAGGACATATTTAAGAAACAATAAATATTTACCTGTTAAACATTCGTCTGGCCAACTGTAAAACTTTTAACTTTTATAAACGTTTTTTAACGACTTTCTTCACTAAAAACAGATACCTAAGTGAGGAAAGTTCTTCAGCATTTTTCATAAGAATTCCACATCTTTTTAACTTTTTTTTTTTAAATCGGTTCGTGATGAAATGAAATACGGATGGAATGTAAACCTACGTTTTTGTTGAAGTTATTTACAAGCTTTTGACTGTTCACGTGAGTCCCGACGAGAGCGGTCGCCACTCACACGGGGGTGGTTAGGTATATTAATTAGTTGGTAGACCTAGGAGGTAGGCTGGGTGTCTAGACTGAGTAACCCCCCCCCCCCCCCCCCCCCCTCCTCACCTCCAGCTCCGGAATACAAACAATGGACACTTCCACAATTGTTTTTCCGGACTTTGACGACTTTATGAACTACAAACAATTCAATTTATGTTGATTCGTGTTGCAGTGGAGGCGTGTTTCATGGCATTTGTCGTACAGACGTAGACATAGCTAATTTTTTTTCACGTGTGGTCACGGGTGAGCAAATTAATTGGACCTCCGCAAAGTAACGCCTGATACAGTAAATTATTTGGCGACTTTTATTATTCGGGAAATTAGGCTAGATAAGAGAGTAAATCCATTTTTGCTACGGTACACAATTTACAGCTATACCTCTATAGGGCTACACTTTATGCGCCATGCTAAGCAAGCTTAAGTAGTCATGTTTATTGAAGACAGTTGTATCAAGTCCGTTGCAAATGTAGCAATCCCTGATCCAGATTCATCATCATCATAATCATCACCACCATCCTTTTTTTATGTCCCACTGCTAGGCACAGCAGGCCTCCCTCTAAGAATGAGAGGCCTTAGGCTATAATTTCCAGTTATAGCCTAAGTTATATAAAGTAGCCCAGCACTTATTAGGAACTTCACACACACCATTGAATTGCTTCGCAGGAATGTGGGGGTTTTCTCACGATGTTTTCCTTCACCGAAAAGCTCGTGATAAACTACAAGTGTAATTTTGCACATAAATTTCGAAAAACTCAGAAACTGATCAAGATTAGGTACGCCTACATTATACTTTAAAAATTAAAAAACCGTGAATAAGCGCAGTTAAGTGATAATAAGATCGTGTTATTGTTTACCCTGCCATTTACTTACTCATAAGTGGACCTATACTATAGGTATAGCTTTAGTGTAAGTAGCATAGATAGTATCAAATGGATACTTAAGTAAGTTGATACCTAGAGACTACGAGTTGTACCTAACCTACGAAGTTCATGTGATCGTCTAGTCTAGACGTCGGCGTAGGCGGAAAGGTTACGGCGGGAACAGGCTGCAAATCTCTGACCCTTCAGTGCCCTAAGCACGACTTGTCGAATCCTGCGTTACGTTACGATTATTGTATCGAGATCGAGAAGTCTCATACTAAATTTTAGTTCCAAATACGCTCACGGGCGGGCGCTGTTCCAAACGTCATACAAACTCGTTATAGTTTACTATTCGATTTTACGTGACGCAGGATTCGACAAGTCGTGCTTAGGGCACTGAAGGGTCAGAGATTTGCAGCCTGTTCCCGCCGTAACCTTTCCGCCTACGCCGACGTCTAGACTAGACGATCACATGAACTTCGTAGGTTAGGTACAACTCGTAGTCTCTAGGTATCAACTTACTTAAGTATCCATTTGATACTATATCCTGCGTCACGTAAAATCGAATAGTAATCTATAACAAGTTTGTATGACGTTTGGAACAGCGCCCGCCCGTGAGCGTATTTGGAACTAAAATTTAGTATGAGATTTCTCGATCTCGATACGATAACCGTAACGTAACGCAGGATTCGACAAGTCGTGCTTAGGGCACAGGTCGGTCGTCTAGCGTACGTAAGACGTAAGTTACGCTGCGTAACTTGTTTTATCCATTGTCGATTAATACACTTTCCTATTGGTGTGAAAATACTTCACCCGGTTTGATTTTCCAATTTTGTGCCTGCCATACCTACAGTATAATTTCTTCATTATATATTTCATTTTCATTTATATATTCTTATTCATTTAAATATTTGTTTTTTTCATTTTTCCTCAAAGGAAAGTTTCTAGTGCTACTTTAATAAATGGGTCAATCAACTTTTAATTGCCACGAAAATGACATGTAACTCGTCGAAAATAAGATTTTCTAAGACACCACTCCATCAAACGTTAGGATTTTGAACAGTTAGGTACTTATACCAATTCCTTCATGCTTCATCTACTAAGCATGCAAATCCTGACATTCGGGGGAATGGTGCCTCAGAAAATCTTATTTTAGAAAACTTTTTTTTGTAAATACCTATTCATAGTGACTAAATTCATTATGGAAGAGCGGGACTTCCTGACACAGGTATTTTATACTTATTAGGAGTCCCAACGTCAACAGCAACACTGTTACACCTACCTATGATTACGGAAATAAATAATGTTGAATTTTGAAAGTTATCCAGGGGACATCTGCATGGCAACGAGTGGCAATTAAAAGTTGATTGACCCAAATATGTATCATAAAGATCCGTACCTACCTATTAAGCCAACTATTAAATAAGATTTAAGATAAGTAGTCCCCTTCGTTATCATTATTTTCCATAACTAGGTATCCCCGGTCTTAAGCAAAGTGGGTATTTGTACTGGGTCACTTTAATTTATCGCGTTTGATTTATTTAGTGTCAACAGCATTGCGCGATGGACAGTTTTAGAAGCAAATTAATTAGCAATGTTTGTAGCATTTGCGGCCGACAGCTCAGCAGGGAGTTAGGCAGTGATTGAGTTTCATTTGGTTAGCTACCCTTTTCCACCCTCTTTCATTCATACTATTAACATTTATTACTTACAAAATGGGTAATTTAAGCTTTATTGCATCCCCTACTCACTAGCAAAAAAAAAGTGGTCAAATTGCACCCAACTGCCCCAACCATGACGGGTGGCCATAATGGTCGCATGACCAACCGACAAGCTGATAGAGATTTTATCTACGCACATTATATCGTAAGTCCTCTATTACGCGTTCAGAAACCATAATTACGACAGTCAATTATAAAATTACCTAAATAATTAATTGTATCCCCCGTGTAACACGTAAAGATCGTTCTGCGGCGAGGCACGATTCAAATATTTGACTGTATCTGTATCTAATCTGTATACATGTACATTAAAGTAAATAACCGTTGTGCGGACGACATCTCGTCGTGTCGCTGCCCTCATGAATAAGTAAGTGTGTAACGAATCTAACAATGGAATTTGCTTCGTAACGAGAGAAGGTCGCGAAGGTTGACCAATTTTAAGTCTAGGTCTGGCTTTCCAGCTTTTATGTTAACGCTGTGTTTTGCAGAATGAAATATTAATGAGATACTTCGTTTTAACGAAATGAAATTTTCACCACTTTTCACAAAACTAAATTAAAAGGCCAGATTGAAATTCTCATTCAGCTGTTTGGAGAGTATCATCACTTGCTTGCCAATGCAAAATTGAGTAGGTACCTACTTACTTGGGCTGAGGCTCCTGTGTAAGGGAAATTTAAGTAAGAAATCTTTTAAATCAATTTGATCTCGTAAGTAGTACCTACATGGACACAAGTTGAGCTGTTTAATTATAAACTGCCACCAAAAAAAATCACTAAGTTCAAAGGATATTTCGCCTATTTTAAAGTAACCGCAAAATCGAAATTAATAAAAAAGTGTACCTAAGTAGGTACCGTCTAGGTACACAACATGCAAATATATTCTCAACTGCAGGCGCTGCGCTGTAATCACTTGTGGTACCTAATCATATGAGACAATAACGTTCATAGTTTAATATTTAATCGGAACACAACGTACTCATGCCAAACAGATGCCGCACCAGACTCGCAATGTGGTAACTTTTATGTAGGTACTCAAGTGTGGCCAAACCCTTAACTACGAGTACGTACCTGTTCAACACAGTGCGTCACAGTTTCATGTAAGACTACAGGGCCGACGCAGGCGGGATGCGCAGTGCAGGCCGTCTGCCCTTCCGTGCCCTCGACTGTGTCTGGTCTAGACGTACGCCCTATATATTGCCCCTCAGTGCGGGCCGCATCGTACTGAATGCAATTATTCCAGTCTGAACACACCTTTAGTGAAACTATATACTTATCACAAAATAGTAGTTTAGGCAACTGCTACACAATGAGGGTCCTTAAAACACGAGTGTGTTATTATGAGACGAGGCGAAGCTGAGTTTCATAATAGGATCACACGAGTGTTTTAAGGCCTAATTATGTGGAGTTGCATACATTACTTTATCTACACACATATCATAAGTCCTCTATAATGCGTTCAGAAACCGTAGAAAATGACCAGCATTGCAGCAGGACGTGGCCTTCGCCGACAGCCCCACCCAAGCAACACAGATTGGCTGTATAATATTTGTATAAATGCATTTCTGAAAACTTCAAGCTGATAAACTAGCTGCTTATCGGCTGTATAAACGTTTCCACAGTCGTTATTCAAGCAATTTGGGCACAAAATAAAATGCTTTAATTTGTATAATAGCAACATAACAGCTACATAGTAGCTGAATAAATGTACAAGAAGCTTAATATCGTCGGTATAAATGCTGATTGACCTTTAAATCAGCAATTAAAACTCTTTTACCCAGTTGAGCGTGTTCAAGTTCAGTTATTCATTTAATATTCAGCATTTAGTTCATTCTGTACTTCTTTGGAGAGAATATGCAAATCATATTTAAAAAATACGTGAATTCTAATAATGTTTTGTGAATAGAAAAATGGCTCCGCATCAACAAGCGTCGCCATTACTATTTTACAAATGGATTTGAATTTTGGTTTTACACATTTTATAATTAATGGAAGTGAATTCTTATTGAGCATTTAATTTTACTGTGAATTGACATATATATTTACCGTAAAATTTGCAAGCGCCGCATGATTAAGCTACTATTCAGTAAGTAAACAATTTTATATAATACATTGGCTTGGACAAGTGATTTTTTTTAACGATTTTGTGTATTTCAATGTTCAATAATAATATGGCTGATGTTAAAAACCTTTTCTAAAAGTGTTTTTATTAATAAAACGCAGTGTTTGATTAAATATTGCATCATTTATATTTTTATCAGAGGTTATGTAATGGCGACACGGCTATCTTGAATATAAGCTGCTCATACAGCCGTTCCCTTGCTTATTTCTGCATAATGGATGCGCGATTTGCGCACAAGTCTTACTATAATTTGATTAAAAGTGATTTAAAAGAACAATTTGGGATAACATTTCTATAATTACCCATCATAATGCTGTTGAACAGCCTATTAGGGTTACATTTAACACAAGAAAATCCAGGTATTTTCAAATGTCGAAAATACGTAGGTACGTAAAACGTACATAAAGTATCACAAATATTACACGCACATTTGTGTTACTTTACGTACTTATTTACATGTAACATTATAATTATGATGACACGGTACCCTCGGTGCGCGAGTCCCACTCACTCTTGACTATTGTGTAATTTAATAGCTAATTTTCAATATCCAGTTATTTTCTGTATAAAAATCTTCAGTTCATGTTTGTTGACGCTAAAAGCTGTATAAATGTGTATATCTTGCGCTTTAATCGCTATAATTTAGTTGAAAGAGCTTACTTATTTTCAATTATGCAGCGTTCTGCTTTGCAAAACCTAAAAAAAGACAAATATTCAGCTACTGAATAACTGGTTATGATATGAACTGCAATACAGCTTGATGAGTACAGAAAATAGGTTATTCAGCATCAAGCAATATATTGATAACTGATACCAAAGTTACACAAAGAAATGCTGCCACACCAGCAATTATGCAGCGTTCCGCCGTCTCGTCTGCCTTAAACTGAATCCTATCTTTAATAGTTCTGCTCATGACTTTTATTAAGATTTAAGAAATAAAATTAGTACTATACAAAATTTATTAAGCTTGAAGTGTTATAATAGCCCAAAAACTATTCAATACAGCATTTGGCTATCTCGTCAGCTTTAATACATGTATAACAAAGCTTTAAACTGATTATAAGTGAATTTCTGTACTGTTATCTGGCCTATGTGTTGCTTGGGCAGCACCTCCTCCACCACCAGCAGTAAAGTAATAGTAATTACGATATCGAATTCGATGTCGTAATGACTTTTCGATATCGAATTCGATGTATCGAATTTGACAACCAACGTAATTTACAATCATGGTGAAATGAAACGGATCACTCACGTATATAAGTCGAGTTCAGTCCGACATGTATAATTAATAATGTGTTTTTTTTTACAAAAAAAAACAGTTCACAAAACGTCAGCTCAGTATGTTTGTCTACGATTAAAAAAAACAGTCAAATTCGTGACAGGTATGGGTATGATATATGCTTTCGGCTTCTGAACCCATCTTAGAGTACTTATAATATGTGTGTAGATAAAGTAATGTATGCAACTCCACACAATTAGGTCTTAAAACACTCATTATGTAGCAGTTGCATAAACTACTATTATCTACACACATATTATAAGTACTCTAAGATGGGTTCAGAAGCCGAAGGCATATATCATACATGGGTATGATATATGCCTTCGGCTATTCGGTATGTTTGTCAGTACTTTAAAAAAAAACAATCAAATTCGTTACAGGTATGGACCTGTCACGAATTTGACTGTTTTTTTTTAATCATAGACAAACATACCGACCTGACGTTCCGTAAACTTTCTTTTTTTTATTGTAAAAAAAATATCACATTATTATTTATACATATCGGACTGAACTCGACTTATATACGTGAGTGATCCGTTTTATTTCACTATGATTATAAATTACGTTGGTTTTCAAATTTGAAACATCGAATTAGACGACATTACGACATCGAATTCGATGTCGTAATGTCTATTACTTTACTGCTGGACCTGCTGGTCGTGGTGGTTGGCGGCGGAGACGTCGATGTACTGCAATGCTGGTCATTTTCTACGGTTTCTGAACGCATTATAGAGGACTTCTGATATGTGTGTAGATAATTTTTTTTTAACAATAGTGGGTGAATGGAAGCAAGCAAGCGGCAATATTCAAGGAACCGCAAAAGACAGTGAAGTCGGAAACAGGAACCAAACGCAACGTTACAGGTATAATGTACCTACTATTTCACGCCGATATTCTTTGAGATGATGAATACTTACTGCCTCTGATGAGCTCGGTCCGTCCGTGCTATAACTTACTAGAGACTATAACGGCAGAGTGGTTTGTATTAGTAAGTACCTGTTTTTAGTACTTAGTTTTAAAATGTCTAATTGTACAGTTTAAAATTTTCGCTATTGCCTATTGTCTACCATACCTGTTTTCTGTAATCTCTTTGTACTATTTTGTGGTTTTCAATAAAGAATATTTGTATTGTATTGTATTGTATAGTTTTTTAAATAATAACAAAGATTTGGCTTTATCGCGCAAAAACATGTATAATTAATTCCAGTCTCATTATATTTAAGTAACGAGGTCGAGAGCAACTTAAAGCCGCACGCTTTTTGGAAATTATCCGTGCTTTCAACATATTTTTTTGCGCTACATCGTGAGTATAACTTAGTGGTTAGAGAACCACTCAGATATACAAGGCAGATATTTGTATGATGAATACGAATAATGTTTGTTCTCGAGGCTTTGATGTTTAATAATATGTATAATTACGTATTTATTTATCTAGGTATATAACTAAAGTATGTTTATCCGTTGTCTAGTTACTTAGTCCCCAATTTAAAGCTACGGGTGTAAAAGGTTTTGTTACAAAATCCTTACACGCAAGGAGAATATTACTCGAACTCCACATTCTCCACAATTAACAAAGAACCGACATGGGTAATAACAAAGGCCACGAAACTTTAAGTGGGCCGTATCATAAGCCGCGGTGCGGTCGTGTGATAATAGAATCATAGAATGAATAGAACCGCCTGAATGAGAAAGCCTAAACTTATCTAAGATATTTGTTTACTTAATAGCTCTGGTATTAAGCGTGTCTGCTGGTGTCTAAAGTTATGGAAATTTGAAAGCTTAGTGACACTTGATGGCATTTAACTTGTTGCCCTTAAACTCCTAAGCTTTCATGTATTGTGACAAAGGGACGCGAGGTAGGTAGGTAGGGACGTACCTACGTACCCTGTCATTGTAAGATATAAATTTTGTTTTGATTGTTTGGTCTGTTTGAAGTAATGAAAGCTTGGGCTGGCGTGGGAACTTCAGTCCAAGCTTTCTCATGCTGAGAGGAAGCTGGTGCCCAGCAGTGGGACGTATGGAGTTATATTGGTGTAGCATAGAGTTGCTTAAAGACCACAATACGAGGGTGAATCAAAAAGTGTTAGAACTGTGGCTGCTTGACATTAAACTTTTAAAATTAAGTTTTTTTTATTCTGAGCTATCATTATCGTGTAATATTTGACCGTTACTTTCATTCGAATCGTTCCCGCCATTATGTAGTGAATTGATATTTTGTGAAACAAGTCTACTAAAATGTCACATTATGGTAAAAAACCGGACAAGTGCGAGTCGAACTCGCGCACAAGGGTTCCGGATAAAGATTTTAACGCTTTTCCCCAGTGTTTTAAGAAGTCCAGTATTAGCAGAGCCCTGCTCCTAAGCAAAATGTACGCAGTGTGGGGTCAACTTATATTGGTCTGCGAAATCTACGGACAGACATAAAAAATTAAGATTTTGAGAATTTTCTGAGTGATTGTGCTATAAGAACCAACCAAATTTCAAGTTTTTAGGACAACTGGAAGTACCCTTCAGGTTTTTGGATTTCATCAATTTGCATGGAAATTGCCTTTTTAACGACTGTATCTTTTGATTGCGTTGACTTAGAAGGTTGATTTTTTCACAGCTTCAAGGGACTGCAGGCTTGAGTATTTGATATTAATTTCAGCATGGTACCTCCACGCGTTCCAGAGAAAAAGGGTCTTGACAAACAGACAGACGGACGGACAACAAAGTAATCCTACAAGGGTTCCGTTTTTTCCTTTTGTGGTACAGAATCCTAAAAATTAATTACGTGCCGTGATAAAGTACTTGTGTATGGAAATATGACTACCAAGGAATTTTTTTTTGGACATTCAGCAAACTGTAGGCACTGATGCTTTACCCTATTCCACTGTCACTTATTGGGCTGCTGAGTTTAAAAGAGGCAGATCTAGCTGTGAAGATGACCCCCACTCCGACCGAAAAATTTAGAATATGGTTTTGGCAGACAAGCGACTAACAATTAAATATCTAGCAGGGACCATAAAGATTTCATTTGGTAGTGTATATTCAATATTAACTAATGTTTCGGGTTTTAAAAAAGTGTCAGCAAGATGAAGGCTGGTTAGGTTCATCAGGAGTTCTCAAATTGTATACCGCGGTGCCTCACGGGCGCCGCAAGGCACTCCCTTTAGAAGGTTTTAAATTATTTAACTAGATAAGTACATCTTCGGGACCATTTCCACCAATTTCTTCTTCGACAAGCTTAAAAGGAGTTATTGTCTCTTTTTTGCGTCTTAACTGAGGCCTCGAAGCAAGCAGTCTACCTAGATAGTAAAGCGACCTGATTATTGAGAACAATAATATACTTAGTAGGTAAACGTGACGTTAGGCGTTTGATCGATCGCGCGGCAGACTCTTAGCGACCCGAGACTGCCTGTCCCGAGCAGTCGAGGCGGCGTCTACAAAGACAAAAGTTATTTAGTGTAAAAGTTAGTGCGAAATAACTACTCAAATGGAGAATTCCGCACCTGCGCCCGGCCGCCGGGAACCCTCTATAGATCCAGTGAAGGCGCAAGGAATTCTGTAACGTCTATTAGCATTGTTCTCATTCCTAACTATAGAAAATACTCGTAGACATTCTTTAGGAAAAGATTGTTTCAAAATAGGCTTGTTTCGGAGGAGCTACGAGTCTTGTTTTTGTAAGAAGATAGATTTTCTACAATAGAGTTGCGTGGCGATGGTGTAGGTATGTTCTTTACAAAAGCGGATTTAACGCGCGCACTGTGCAAGGCTCTAATGGAATTGTAGATACTTGGCTGAACATAAAAAAAACATAGAAACAAATTACGACAACCGGATGGCCTAGTGGTTAGAGAACCTGACTACGAAACTTGTGGTCCCGGGTTCGATCCCCGGTCGGGGCATATGTCTGTATAATGAATACAAATGTTTGTTCTCGAGTCTGGGATGTTTAATGTGTATTTATGTATGTATTTATTTCTATAAGTATGTTTATCCGTTGTCTAGTACCCACAACACAAGCTCTGCTTTATTTGGGACTAGGTCAATTGGTGACTGGTGTCAATTGTCCCATGATATTTATTATTATTTATTAAATGATGATGATAAACAGGTCATCGCTCACTCACAAAGAAAGGCACGCAGCAAAGCTTTGGAAGGACAAATGGTCCTTCTACACGCAACAGCGCGAAGTTCAAGAGGAAGAAGCATTCAAATTAGGTAAGGGTGGTAGTGATGACAGTAGGGTTTAGGTTTAAACCCACTAGGACGATGGTTTTCAATAACTACATAGAGCACAACATAATATAGGTATAGCTATAAAATTAGTTTTACATATTACAATCATCATCACCAGATTCACCAGCCTTTTTAATCGACTTCAAAAAAGGAGGAGGTTGTCAATTCGTCGGATCATTTTTTTACTTTCCACTGTTCGGCACGCCTCCTCTCAGAATGAGAGGGCTTGGGCTATAGTTCCCACGTGGGCCCAGTGCGGATTGGGAACTTCACACAAGTCATTGAATTTCTTCGCAGGAGTGTGCAGGTTTCCTCACGACAAACATACATACATGATTACAATATCGACCTTTAACTACAATGTTATTTATATAAGAAGCTACTATCTCTCTACATCCATTCAAATAATCATGTTACCTAGTTTAAATGCAAAAAGAACCAGTGTGTGGTAAGTACCTAGGTACTTTAAATAACTTTATGTAGATGAAAAAAGACCTTCAAATAGATGATCAAGTCTCAGCATAACTAAACACAATTTTTACAAGTCAAATTCTCTATTCTTTGTACTTTTCAATTTGTCATATTGCCTCGACTTTACTGAAAAGTTAGGTACCTATTTAGAACAAAAAATATAAGTTCTACCTATTGTATAGCTACTCTATTTTTACTTTGTCAATTCTTAATTAGAGAAGCAATTTCATCGGTTGGCATCTAAGGGTTAGCACTATTTATACAGCATAATTACGCTTAGGTACGCATCTCTCAACGAGTTAAAAAAAGAGCCAAGCTGAAAGCGGCTGCCGGCTTACATAACACTCACAGCATGATACGCAGTAGGTACCTACAAGCATAGCTTTCCTTAATGATTGCCAACCCTGATACAAATTGCTCAAGCGTACCTAACTGTACCTAGCCACCTTTAGGCACGTGCTGGAACCACAAACATCTCCAATTCAATCTTTGATCTTTGACATTTGCAGGCATGTCGATGGACGAGTACCGAGCGGGCGTGCGCTCCATGAACTGTCAATCGGAGCCGCGCCAGTACCCTGTTCACGTGGACCCGTCGCCCGCGCCGCTGCCGCCTACCTCCTCGGGTAAACAATAACTAAATTCAATTCTATTGCATGGCTTTGTAGCGACTGCAGATGACGTCTTTAGTGTCAAATACATATTAGGTACTTCCAACTCTTTGCATTTGGACTTGGATTCCCTTGGGATAGCATCTTTCCCAATCTTGCTGTCTTTTTTTCTGGTGACGGTGTCACACGACGTTTAAGGTGGTTCGATTTTCATACTATTTCATTTATCCAAATATGGGCGAATGGGACCTAATTTTACACTGGAACTACTTCCTATAGCATTTTTTTCGGTGTTTATTTGCGCGAAATTACATTTAAAATAAAACAACAGTTTATAATAGCTTAAACGAGATCGATATTTTTGGTCAAATTTGGCAATGTATGGGTGGGCGATGACAGTGTCATACGCTAAGCGTATGTTTAGTGGTGTGCGTTGCAGCTGCGTTGCCAGCTCGCCAAAAAATGCACCGTTGTCAGATCAGACTAGACGTCAATCAACACAACTAGGGGTTTCTTAGTTTCCCCAATTGCTCATGTTCATTCTTTTTAATCCCATAAAGGATAGGCAAAGGAAGCAAAACCCATGCAGCCATGATTGTTGTTACAAAAATTTATATCTTTTGTCGATAATTTTAGCAATGTCATTGTCAGGTGATGTTTTAGTATTCTTGTGAAGGTGTTCTTAATGCATCTCAACAGCCCGGGTGTAACTAATCCACGGTTTTTCAATTCTTTTGCGACTTGGGATTTTGATCACGCTTGTACTAGATTCAATTGCTGCCGACAAGGCAGAGACGAGGAACGCTGTTGCTATATTTAAGAGATTAGAGGTACTTTACGCCTAGCAGCAGCCGGCGGCTTCTTGGGGGTAACAAACAGAGGGAATACTATCTTTATAATCAAACAAACAACATTATCATCAATATCTCGCCAAGAAACGCTCATGTTCACGATTTCGTTATTTCGATTTTAGTAGTAAGTACGTTTTTATGTTCACTTGCATACGGATCACAAAAGATTTGGGGTGGGATGTTTATGATTGGAACTATGGAGCCACAAACGTTATATTGGTCTGTGACATATAAGTTACCGACAGACATAAAAAATTAAGATTTTGAGAATTTTCTGAGTTGTTGTGCTATAAGAGCTACGTTCATACAAAATGTAAAGTTTCTAGGACAACTGGAAGTACCCTTTAGGTTTTCACGGTACGGCAATATGTATGGAAACAACCCTTTTTAATGACTATATCTTTTGATTGCGTTGACTTTGAAGTTTGGTTTTTTAACAGCTTCAAGGGACTGCAGGCTTGCATATTTTGATATTAATTTCAGCCTGCTACCTCCACGCGCTCCAGAGAAAAAGGAGCTTGACAGACAGACGGACAGCAAACTGATCCTATAAGGGTTCCGTTTTTTCCTTAGGTCCGGAGCCCTAAAAATGCTTAGAAATCTTAGTGGTTTTAAAAAAGCTGTCGTAATTATGTGCCACACGCTGATGTTTACTGATTTTTTTTTTCAGCTTTTGTTACGTGTACGGAGTGCACCCCCCCCCCCCCCCCCCCCCTCCCCACACACAAATATTTATTTTTGTTATTTCACTACCAAACTAAGTAGCGGCTTCTACGAGACACCTATAATACTCCACATCAATAATACCATCTTGTAGTTTTTGAGTAAAATGCCTTTGACACAATGGACAGACAGACATGTCATGCGTTGCGTTTTTGCCATTTTGGTTCGGAACCCCAAAAAGTGAGTTAGATACTGAACTGAACTGGTATTTATTTCGTACCTATATTTATTTTTGGTAAATAAGGTCACAAAATGTTGTAGCTGGGTAGTGTAACTATGTAGCTATTCAAAAATATTAAGTATTTGGTTATTTATAACAAGTTGTCTATAAAAGGAATATAAAAAGTATTCGTCATTCACAAAAAGTTATCAAAAAAAACAAAAAGGAAAGATATTTATAAAATATGACAGACTCGAACCCAAGATTCAAGAACATCTAGTCAAGGCGCTCCACCAACAGGACCAATCGGCATTTGACGTTTTGTGGCAAATCAAGCAGTGACTTCCGTATGCAAGATTCCTTTAAATGTGTGCGCAAGTAGTACTGCTGTCATTGTTGCGGTTCTATTTATCCAATTAAACGTATTTTGTGAATTAAAATTCATCAGAATCTTATTTGGATACATCACAAATGTTATGCCATTTGCGCGAAACATATTTGTCTTAAAGAATAAGCACATTATCATACCTATAAAAATACAATACGTCAAATTAGAACATCAACGCCATCTAGGGGCGCTTGAGTGCCTAGCTGACCGGGCCGAACCACCTTAATGAAAACGGAACGTTTAACGGAAACGTAACCAAAACCCAACGCCAAGCGAGAAGAAAAACTTCGACCTTCTTGAGTAAAATCTAATATAAATCTCACCTGTACCTACTGTACCATGTCAAATCAACTATGTTGCTTTTTTACAAGTAGGTAATAGGCATCATAGGCGCAATCAAACTTCAAGTCCCAAAAACATTCCAAAACTGTTCAAGTACTTAAAACTAGTGTAAGCCGCGAACTTGCAGGCCATCAAATAAAGTTACACTTTACATCCTGTGGTGATAAACGATGTGTTTGATGGGTCTGCAGGCATGGTGGGGCGCCGCGCGTCGTGCCCTTTGGAGCGCTATGGCCGTCTGGTGCGAACAGCGCGAGACTACCCCACGCGCCCGCCGTTACCGCCCGGCCAGGCCTACGATCCTTACAAGCAAACTATCATATTTTTAGGGTGAGTATAGCCACCTACAGCGTACCTAATAGTAAATACTAATAGATGTGAAGCTTGCACGGCTTTCACACTCACTCCGCGGTCACGCTCGATAAGCTAAGTCACTCGCCGCCACCCCAGTGAAATTGTGTTCGAAAACTCTAAAACAGCGTCAAAAACTCGAAAGACTAAAAAATCTCAAAATAATACCACCCGCGTTTGTTACAGTATCGACGTGGGAGACCCTATTTCGTACAAGCTGCCGCCGGCGCGCAGCGACGTGACGGACGAGCTGTGGGCGCGCGACCAACAAGTCGCTACGGACCCCCTTGTCGATGGGTTGAACAAAATGCTGCACGCTGAAGAAGACTGAACTACCCTTTGGGGTATTTCAGATATTGGTATAGATCTACTTGCGATATTTAAGTACGAATGTTCGGTTTCGAAAATTGGTTTAATTCGGTTTAATTATTAGGTAATACATTTTGAAGAGGGTTACTTGCCATGGAAATCGAAAATAGAATTGGAGTGGAATCTCGAACGTAGTTTTATAAGAAATCTCGTAATCGAGTTTAATCTCTTTATGAATAAATGTCTGAATACATTTACTTTGACGTTTTATTTGAGTTTGCGTGTCAAGATTTGATGTAATAATTCGCAAGTGACCACAACACCTGAAAAACCATTATCATTATAGTTAAAACTTAAAAAAAAAAACTCCTTATTACTGCGACAGATTTCGTGGTAGGTAGTTTATTTATGCCATGGATGACAAATATACTATGTAGTGTTATATCACGGGTTGCAGAATTGAGTAAAGACCCAACGGTAAATATTTTGCGGTATTATAAACCGGCCAAGTGATGAATAAAAGATGAATGATATTAGAATCATGAATTCAAACAGACCCACTTAATTGAAAAAGTTCGTTATGGTAAAAAGGATTAAGAAAGTTTGTCAAAATAAATTTCAACATTTATTACACTTATTCGTCTAGAAAAATATTGACTTACAAACTAAGTTAATTTTAGCCTACAGTGTAGTTTCTCGATACTGTACAAGCGGCGGGTAGTTGGGCCACGATGTTTTCAGGCAGTATTTCTATTGTGACTGCTTCTGAGTCGTCGAGCCAGTGAAAACCACCCAGGTACTGTGGGAATAAAACAATTTATATTTTCGTGTGGTACTGGCAGTTTTTTTTTTATATACAACGAGGAAGGCAAGCGAGCAAGTGGGTCACCTGATGGTAAGTGATCACCACTGCCCATAGACACCCGCAATTTGGACGTAGGGAGGAGTGGAAGGCAGTGGTAATAATGTGGCCCAATCAGTAAAGGTCAGAAATAGGTACGACGGATGACCGAAACATACCTTCATCGGAATAACTTTAACATGCGCCTTATTCCGGCCGTGTTCGGGCCGTCTCTTCGCGTGAGGCTCGTCGTCCGTAATCTGGTACAACATAGAAAAAAATAATTAGAGCTATAATCCAGGCACACCAGTAGTATTTACACTATCTGGAAAACTGTATCGGGATGGATGGAAAGAATTCATCGATTTGTATGGGAACGGAGCGTGTAACATTTTGCGCATATTTTGTTTGACGTCACAAACGAATAGCCTAGTGGTTAGAGACCCTGACTATGAAGCTTGAGATCCCGGGTTCAAATCCCGGTCGGGGCAGATGTTTGTATGATGAATACGAATGTTTGCTCTCGGGTCTTGGATGTTTAATATGTATATAAGTATGTTTATTCGTTGTCTAGTACCCATAGTACAGGCTTTGCCTAGTTTGGTACCAGGTCAATTGGCGTCAAATTGTCCCATGATATTTATTACTATGATATTAAATTCAGTGAGGAAGTACCTCGAATAACAGTTCCAACTTTTTTGATGGTGTTTGGACAGTTCATCATCACCAGCCTTTTTTACGTCCCACTGTTGGGTACAGGTCGGCTCTCAGAATGAGACGGCTTGGGCTATAGGTTCCCACGCGGGCCCAGTGCGGATTGGGAACTTCACATACATCATTGAATTACTTCGCAGGAGTGTGCAGGTTTCCTCACGATGTTTTCCTTCACCGAATAGCTAATGATAAATTACAAATGTACTTCCGCACATAAATTCCGAAAAACTCGAGAGGTGCAATCCGGGGTTTGCACCCACGACCCTCTGCTTGAAAGGCTAGGCTATCACGGCCTTTTGAACAGTTAATTGTTGAAATTGGCGATTTCTTCCCCGCGCAGCTGTGGATGCGTACAGGCCTACTATGACGTACAACTTTCAGTCCAAGTAGCCTCATCATTAAACTTTTAAAGAATACAAAAAAAACAGAAAATATAGCATGCCCTGGAAATTGAACCCGGATCCTTGAGATTCCGTGTGACGTGCTTACCCCCATACACCAAAGCATACCTCAGTGTGCGAGGACGGCCTCTCCACGGTCCAGAGCGAGGCGTCGTCGTGGAACACGAGCGCGTCGCGCGCCGGGTGCGCCGCCGCCGCCACGGCCGCCGCCTCGCGCCGCCGCCACCGCAACGGGAGCGCCGTCTGAGGCCATTCCTCGAAACGCTTGCTTGCCAACTGGTATTCCATTAACTGTGGGACAACAATTCGACACTGTAATTGTAGTTTATGCAACTGCTACATAATGAGGGTCCTTAAAACACGAGTGTGTTTTTATGAAACGAGGCGAAGCTGAGTTTCATAAAAGGATCACACGAGTGTTTTAAGGCCTAATTATGTGGAGTTGCATACATTACTTCATCTACACACATATTATAAGTACTCTAAGATGGGTTCAGAAGCCAGCTGATATACCGAGCTGACGTTTGACGATGTCGTAATGACTTTTTCGATACAGCTGGCGGCGGCTGTCGGCGAGCAGTCGGCGACATGCTGAAATGCTGGTCATTTTCTACGGTTTCTGAACGCATTAAAGTGGACTTATGATATGTGTAGATAAATACCTAAAGCGTCCTATGGCATACTCGTACAAGTGATAGACTGGATTAAAGTGGACTTATGATATGTGTAGATAAATACCTAAAGCGTCCTATGGCATACTCGTACAAGTGATAGACTGGATGAGGCTATGTGTTTCAAGAGGGGCCCGACGGATCGACCAACCAATCTGGCACTTAAGTATTACATGGCTTGCGAGTGAAATGAGCGCTAGTCGTTGGAACAATTAATTAATGGACCAATTAAACAGCTGTATTTAAATAAAACTGTCAATAACGAACAAAGGAAAATTAACTTTATTAGCTTTACAAAATTTGATTTCAAGGTCCACTGCCAAAACTGTATAGCTGCCCTCTAACTAAGGAATATAGAGAAATCGTGAACAATTTTCCTCTGCCTGAATTACACAGCATTACCTTCTGATCCACATAAACAATGACGAGACTCTCGCGCCGACTGTCAACAGTGAGAGCGGACGGCACGCACTGGTACTTTGGCAGCGTCGCGTGGTGCTCGAACTTGCCGGAAGCCTGCGCCCACACGGCTATGGCGCCCTCCGCGTCCGCTACCACTAGGTATGTCTTGTTCGATGGGGTCTTTTTAGATATGTGCAGATGCAAGATCGCCTTGGATTTTAGATCTGTAAACAAAACAAAACTAATAGTGGTGTAATTGTTAAAATTTCATAATGCGTCAGTGATATTGCAGTGTCCCGACTGAAAGCTAGTCTTCATCATTCAGACAGACAATGATTTTATACCTTTTCAGGATATTTTGAAGGATTTTTTTTATAAAAGGAAACCATAAACAATTGTTGTACCAAGGTATCTTGATACAACAATATGATTTAAGCAATAACATCTACTTCCAACTCGGCTTAAATGGATTATCGAAATTACCATTTATTACGATTAAAAATTAAAAACTTACTTACTTAAAAATTAAAAGGAATTAATAACACCAAAAGCCGTCCAAGTGGGAGTCCGACTCACGCACCAAGGGTTCCGTATAATAAACTAGATTGAGGGGCAAAGTTAACTTTGCCGTTGGAAAAGTGCTGTCCTGATGCATCGACTGGGTTGCAGTTGCGGCCAATTTATCAACTGCAAATAAGTTTATAATCGCCATGTTGCCAATTTACGGTTTCCGATTTTTTCCCTTTACTTGTGCTACTATAAGACACCTCATGTCAAATTTCATTGTTCTAGTTCAACGGAAAGTACGTTTTTTTTTGTTGTTTGATTTACTCGGAATTGATAAAAATAGACAGACGGACGGACGACGAAATGTATATAGTCGTCCCACGATAACTCTGCAACGAACTGACAACAGTAGAAATCTAAACTTTGTTTATGGCAACTCTGATTTATAGTCGAAACAACACGTTTTGAACTTTTGAAGATTAAACATAAACAGGTCATCGTTCATCCACCATCCACCATTAAAATACCTCTCATATTTCTTTTTCTAGATTTTTTTTGCCGTACAACGGCAAAAGCTACTATACACTGACAAAATTGTCCTCCATTGGACAGAGCCATATTTAAAAAAAAACAGCAACTTTTGATTACTACTATCATTATCATTTACAATTAAAGAAATGTCTGACTGACATGAAAAAAGTATTACCAGGGTGTGATTTTTCTGGGTTGCCAATTAATATCTTATGCAGAGTTATCGTGGGACGATTATAGCAGCGTGTTATTTACTTACATTTGGCAGTCGGAATGGTCTGCACCACGGTGGCGCCGGCGCCAGGGTGCACGTGCAGCAGCTGCAGCGCGCCGGGGCTGTGCACGGCCAGCGCGCGCGAGTCGGCCGCGAACGCCACGCGGCTGGCCGGCAGCGCGACCCCGCTCACCGCCATCTTGGATACGGACGTACTCGACTCGTCGTCATCCTGTTGTGTCAAGACGAGATATTGAACTATGAAGGAAAGTGGAATGAAATTGAACGTGAAGCTGCTTGTAGAATAGCTTTTTGAAATGACGTTATTTTTAATCCCCAACGCAATAAGTTTAACCAATTGATATACAAAAATAGACCGATACGCCACCGCTTCACCGCGCGCATAGATGATTCGGTGACTAGCCTTGTTATTCATAAATCTATTTTAACTAAAATGCCGTTCAAGTTCGTTTGTCCTTTTTTTTGTCACATTGACATTTCCGTTAGTAAGAAGACAAAACCTATTTTAGTTAATGGAGGCTTGAGTGGCGTTTATGAATAAGCCCCCCCTCGATATTTGACATTATGTCTGTCTGATGACAGCTAATGAGTGGGGCTGCATTCTGTCAGCGCTGAACAGGTGCGTGGGCTGTTTTTTTATATGGTTTAACCGCTATGTGTTTGTGTGTCTGTCTGTTGTGGCACCGTGTAAAACGATTCGGATGCGGTTTTTATTCATTTCAAAGCAGGTTTTCTAGCGTTAGTTCTTAGCTAAGTTTCATAAAAATCGGATAAGCCATTTTTGAGTTACGTAACTTTAAAACGAAAATGTCGGGGTTGTTTTAACTTTTCTAAATTGGTTCTTAGGTTATATTATACTGTAGTATCTCACTTGAACTATACCATGCTACTCCGCGCCGTGCCCCTGGGCTCGTTAGAGAGTGTCGGTACTTATGGTCCAATTAGATACAAGAGTGGGATAAACCTGTAGTTTTGTAAAAATATAAATATTCAAATGTCTCTAAGTTCGTCTATTTACCATCATCATCGTATTTCATCAAAGCTCAGTAGCTAGCCGTTATTATATCAATTAAACAGCTTAACAAACCAAAGCTAAACAAAAAAACTTACAGTGTCCAGTTTCAACATCCTAATATCCCTGTCTGTTGCATACACGATAAACTCTCCTGACGGCGATATTTCGCAGCACCTTATATGTTTTTTCTTCTTAGTTTGAATCGACACCAACTTGACTGGGCTGCTAGCTATTTTCAAACTCGTACTATCTTTGTTACTTGTTACTGGTACAGAGTCATCTACCGCTTCAGTGTCGGATTCAAGGCGACTGTTTCCATTGGCGGCAGCAACTTGATTTTCATTGCTTTTTGAAAATATGAATTGCCCTTTGTCATTGACTGCTGGAGAACCTAGCTTCCACACTTGCAAGTGGTTACTGTACCTGTGAATAACATAATAAAATAAAATATGTATATATTCCGATGAATTGAGAGCCTCGTCCTTTTTTTGAAGACGGTTAAAAATGGTTTAATCTAAATTTGTGCGAAAATGCAGTGTACACAATTTTACTGTAAGAGGTGGTATTGAGATATTTTGAAGAACTTTATCTACTCCAACATGCCGTAGTGACTGCGCATGGCAATGATAGAAAAGGTTTCTGACTATTAATTACCTTAACAGCAGTAGCCTTTTCTGAACAGAAACAGATGATCGCGGGCCAGGTATCATGGGCGGCACCCTCTTGACCCACTTTGGAGGAAAGCTTGAGAGTGACAAGTAGCCGTCATTGCCGACTGAAATTAGTTTTTCACCATTCATCACTAGAGCTCTGTAATAAGATAAACAGCAATATATTATTACTTACACGTTTTAATAAAATTAGGAAAAAAGCTTCATACCCAACTGAATAAAAATATTGATTTTCACAAGTAGGTATAAATATTATGCGAAAACATATAGTAGGTATTTGAATAAAAAGTTATTTTCTAATGATTTGGTAAGTTTTCTTTATATAATTAATTTGTGGTCATTGTAATGTAATTATAATGTATTGTAAGAGCTATTGTAACTTGTTTTTAGATAAAATAACTTTGTGCCGAGTTTCTTGCAACACATTTTTATGGCCAATCATGGTCTGTCCGAAAGCGCAAGTAAACTCAAAGAATATGTGTAAAAGAGCATTTAACCGCCTGTTTAAAATTAATATTAAAAAATATTGATGCATTAACTAATTTGAACAAACCTAAAAAAATGAAAATCTTTTAACAAAAAAGTAAAACCGCCTTCAAAAAAAAACCTTAGAAAAAAAACGTAAAATAAAATGCATTTATTTCGGACAACAGAAACTAAAGCCTAAAGTTTTATGGCCTAGCACTAAGTAACAGAAATATGAAGTCGGTGCGGTGCGAGCGGAATATTCTTTGAATGAAGCACCGACTTCATATTACTGCGACTTAGTGCTAGTTTTCGTTTTTTTTGTAAGGTTTTTTTTTTTAAGGCGGTTTTACTTTTTTGTTAAACGATTTTTATTTCACAATTTTACGTTGATTTAACATTTTCAGAATTATCCTCCAACTCCTAACCGTTAAGGAGTTGTACCTTCCATCATCAGCTCATCAACATGAGATGATGACTACCAGACTAAATACTTGAATAGCCATGGAAAATATATGAAACACATAATAAGTGCCTATAAAATTTGAGGGTTGCCCTCATTTCCCTGGGATCCCATCATCAGATCACGACTTGGTGACAATGGGACCACCCCTAAAGTATACCCTTTCGAATAATGATTTAACATTTTAAGAATTATCCTCCAACTCCTAACCGTTAAGGAGTTGTACCTTCCATCATCAGCTCATCAACATGAGATGATGACTACCAGACGCAAATACTTGAATAACTTTAGAAAATATATGAAACACATAATACGTGCCTATAAACTTTGAGGGTTGCCCTCGATTTCCCTGAGATCCCATCATCAGATCATGACTTGGTGACAATGGGACCACCTCAGGAGTATACCCTTTCGAATAAAAAAAGAATTTTGAAAATCAGTCTACAATTGGCGGAGTAATCGATGTACATACATAAAAATAAAAATAAATAAATAAATAAAAAATACATACAGTGGAACGTAGAACCTCCTCCTTTTTTTGAAGTCGGTTAAAAAGTAAAAAAATAACATTTTTGGGCATGGTCCTTTAACTATGTTAACTTTTGCGCAGTCAGGTGATCTTTTTAGCAGTAATATGAAGTCGGTGCTTCATTCAAAGAATATTCCGCTCGCACCGCACCAACTTCATATTTCTGCTACTTAGTGCTAGGTCATAAAACTTTAGGCTTTAGTTTCTGTTGTCCGAAATAAATGCATTTTATTTTACGTTTTTTTTCTAAGGTTTTTTTTAAGGCGGTTTTACTTTTTTGTTATTGTATTTGTAGGCCCTCCGTAGGTACGGCACCCGACTGCGCAAAAGTTAACATAGTTTCTAATTAAAGGCCCAGTCCCAGAAATTTTATTTTAAATTTTTTTATAGGTTTTTTGTATGTCAAGAGGTTTTTTAGATTATTAATAACCTGTGTAATATGACCTGTGTATAAGCACGTTCTAAATCTATTTTCGTAAACAAAACTCCGCCTTGTAATTCTGCAAATGCCTCACTGAGAGTAGGTAACGAGTATGTGTCTGTGTCTGTCACGGCATTCACTGTGGATATATAGTCTCCACAGAGTCGCACACTGCCATCCTGCTTCAACACAGGAACTATTGGCGTTGCCCACTCAGAGTGTGAGGTAGACTCCAAAACGCCTTCTGACTCCAATCTATCAATCTCTTTAACAATTCGCTCCTTCAACGCGAACGGCACAGGCCTACTCTTAAAAAAGTTGGTTTTGAGCCTTCTTGAGGTGTAATACTTACTACTGGTCCAGTATATTTACTAGCCCTTCTTGAAAGACATCCATATATTTCTGCAATATGCCTTTTAAATCTGTATCTAGGCTTTGTCTATTAATTTTAACTTCGTAAACCAATTCCGGCCAATCAAACTTGGGCCATTTCCCTTAGCCACCAACACGGGTAATTCCTTTCCTTTGCTTTTGTAATGTACCAATACTTACCATGGTTTTCCCTAGTAACCACAGCTTATTATCTGTCCATGTCTTTAATGCAACCCCAACTTCTTCCAATTTGGGTAACGGACCGGGGCTTGTTCAAATGTATGTAATTTACTAGTTTGCAACAACCGTTTTTGTACTTCCTTGTCCTTTATCCCATATGCCAAGCGATCCCTTAATGTCCGGTCTAAATCTTTGAAGTTACAATCTATGCTCAATTTCTTTAGTTGAGCTATATAATCTCTCATCTTTTCCCTCTCTTCTTGGTGTCTAGTATGAAATTTATAAGATTTTATGATTTCATTCGGCTTCGGGTGGAAATGATCATTTAGCTTTTTTATAATAGTACTAAAAGTAACCTCACTAATTCCCTTTGGAGATATTAGTGCAATAATCAAATCATACAAGTCAGGACCACATACAGCCGAAAGATTTGCCTTTTTCTTAGCATCCTCTTCAATGTCACTTGCTTGCATAGAGAAAGTAAACCTATCCTTGTAATTTTTCCAGCATCCATGTGCCACATCAAACTCACCAAATTTAATACCCATTTTGCACAACTGTATCTTTACCACTATCACTACACTTCTTAAACACTGTTTTGCACATTAATACCTAGCTTATCTCGTCGCCACTATTATAACTTACGATAATTAGATGTGGAGCACATATGCTGTCTGGAAACCGCGATGACAGACTGCTTTCCACAACTACCTTCATTTGTAGGTGTTCACCAAACTACCTACATTGTCCATATATAACACTTTTGTTCTCGCTTTTTACATATCATAGATATCATTGGACTCCTGGATTCTGGTTCCCGAACATATACTGAAGACATCAACGGGTTCACACGTTTTTAATTTGAACTTGACAAAACCTACCTGACATTTTCATTTCAAAATGTAATATCTCAAAAACCCCTGAACCGATTTTGATAAAACATATCTAAGTACCATCACTAGAAAACCTGCTTTAAAACAAAAAAACCGCATTCAAATCGGTTCAACCGTATAAGACCTACGGTGCCACAGACAGACACACATAGCGGTCAAACTTACAACACCCCTCTTTTTGCGTCGGGGGTCAAAAGGAAAAGTATATTATGATACTATACCTGACATCATGCTCATGGATATGACGCTGCACGTGCTTCACCCATTGAAGAGAGCCCGAATCTGAAGTCTTGTCAACCTTCCGGTATGACAGGATTACAGGATCTACTCCGCTGCAGTAGATTTTCTGTTCATCATCGGAAACTGCTATTGCTAATATGTCAGCTTTGTGTGTTGTGTATGATTCAATCTGAAATATGATTATTATAAATAATAATAAGTATGTCATTTATTTCATATCAGTTTAAACCCAGTTTTAAAATACAATTTATGTGCAATGTTTTTAGTTGTTTTATTGTTTATTTGGGCACAAAGAGTAAAATTTTACTTAAATTGAATAAACTTATATCTAACATTAGAAAATAAAGATTTCACCTTTAGATAATACAAAAATATGTTCTCAAAGCTGTCCTACACAATATTCATAACAATCTAAATACATATTCACAAAAAGAAAAGCGGAAGATGAAAGTTGGGCAACTAAGAAATTAAGTGTAACTACTAATCAATATATTATTTATAAAACTCTTCTGTTACTGACTGAGTGACTGACAGACAATGCACAGCCGAAACTAGGCCCTAGAAGGTTGAAATGTTGCATAGAGGTTGCCTTTGTAATAATAATAATATACAATTTATTTCAGAACTAAAAAACAATTACTTTGCTCACCCGCGACCACTAATGACAAATAGTTATATCTGTGCGGCAAATGTATGTTTCCATGCAACACCTCCACCTCCACTGCTACACGAATCAACACATGCCACACAGACCCAACTATCACCACCACCACTATACTAAACGCTGACGCGTTTCGGCACTCTCCACGAGGCCATTTACGAAGCACAACAACAACCGCTCAACATGCCACCACTTCCACTACAAACTTGTACTTGTAGTGGAAGTGGTGGCATGTTGAGCGGTTGTTGTTGTGCTTCGTAAATGGCCTCGTGGAGAGTGCCGAAACGCGTCAGCGTTTAGTATAGTGGTGGTGGTGATAGTTGGGTCTGTGTGGCATGTGTTGATTCGTGTAGCAGTGGAGGTGGAGGTGTTGCATGGAAACATACATTTGCCGCACAGATATAACTATTTGTCATTAGTGGTCGCGGGTGAGCAAAGTAATTGTTTTTTAGTTCATAAATATGGACCTCCGCAAAGTAACGCCTGATTCAATAATTTATTTCAGATAATTTGCATCATCCATATTGGTTAGTAGGTACATTTAGTGCTTAACTCCTATATTAGTATGTATACACAACTATTTAATTTATTTATTTAATAACTCCAATAACTTTACACACGATATGCCTTTACAGAGGACTGTCGTATCGTTGCCCGAGCGTCCTCAAGATGCCGTTGCTGCTACCGCGCACACGATGGAGAAGAGAGGCGGCTTTCTTTCTCATAATAGCGTGGAAGCCGTCTATGCGCGCCGCAACAAACATCCCAGACGCGCTGCAGTGGCGCGGTAGCCCCAACAGCATCATGAGGGCGTTGTTGTACTGTACACGCAGGGCGTTAGAAGCTTGTTTCACACAGACCGCTCGAATAGAAAGAGGTACAGTATGCTCTAAAAAGTGTTAGTTTCACTCCCTCCGAACAACGAGCAAATCTGCGGGCTAGGACGTTACTCCTCACTGCCAACGCCCTGCGCTCTCTCTCCACATCAGAATCATCTTTTAAGTCATCAGTGATAATGTGACCCAAATACTTGAACCGGCTGACAACCTGCAAAACAGACCCAGCGAGCACAACCGAAGGCACATTAGTAGGGTTAAATTTACTAGTTCTAAAAATGAGCACTTCACTCTTTCTAGAATTGTACTTGAGCCCATGTGCCGCCGCGTAATGCTCACAAATAGCAACCAATCTTCTAATCGAGCCGATCGAGGGACCCAGCAGCACCATGTCATCTGCATAACTGATATTATTAACACAGGTTCCTTCCACATGACAACCGACATGCGTGCTACTAAGCTCCTCGACCAGCTGATTGATATACACATTAAAAAATACCAGGCGACGACAGCCCTCCCTGCCTGCCTTACTCCACATTCAAGCCTATATTCTTCTGAAAGGGAGTCGACCCATCTCACCTGATTCACCTGATTCTTGTATTCGGCATACTTGATTGTTTCCTAGCTTTTTCCGGAGCATATTATAGTCAATTAAGTCGAAAGCTTTCGACAGAACAAGAAAACACGCATACACCGGTGTTATTCCATTTGTGTAATACCTAACAGTCTGCTTAAGACATAAAATGGCGCTTTCAGTTGATAGCTTGAGCCGAAACCCAAACTGTGCATCATGTATTTATGTATGTTTATTTAACTGAGCATTAAGCAAACCGTCAAGAACCTTGGCCATTGGCTTTATGTTGTAGACAAGCACTAAGAACGGATTTGTTGAAATTCCCATGAGATAGAGAATAAACGGGATTTTTATGCATGTATGAAGACTCGGAAGCTAAGACTAAAAGTAAACTAAAACCAAAGACTAAAACTAAGACTAAAATGGAACCTCTAAATTTGAGCAGGGAAACATTAAATATTTCTGTTTTAGAAAATGCAGCAGTATAATTATAGCAGGCTCTCCTGATAAAAGAATTCCTGCATAATTACTTTGTGTAAATGGGACTTAAAATAAGCAATTAGTACAATAACTATTAAATAGGAAAACTCTAAAACATATTTCACCAAGAACATACTGGGAGTCTGTAAAGCCACTAGTCAATTTAATCAAAAATAGTTGGTCTCTTAATGTGCATTGGTCTTCAAGGGAAAAAAAAATTGTTCAGTCATGTTTTTGCTGAGAAAAAGATTGCTTTATAATATAAATGCTTCAAAAGTTTATATCCTTTCCAGATAATTTACGTACTGTACCAGGAATTCTAAACAATAGACCAGAATGGGATTAATCAAAGACCTGAATAGAATTTCAAGGGTATTTTCGAATTGCAGTCTAATTCTGAAGATTAGCCTAAAATATGGCAAATACAAAACAATAAAACTTGATATTGAAGTGACCCATCTCAACAGATCACCATGTGCCCTAGAAAGTTTTCAATTTCCTAACAAATCATGCACTGTGTACATACACATTTGTAATAAGCAATTTTTGCTAAAACACATTATTATCTAGTTTTGTTTAATTCATAAAATTATTCCACTAAGAAAGGATAGTGAAAATTGGAAAATTACCTGATCACCAAGAGCACCATCCCAGAATGATAGTCTACCATGACTGTCCCCAGACACAATAATATTGTCAGACAACACTGCAAGGCACCAAACTATTGTCTCCTTGTCACGCTTGGTAACGGACATGCGGGTGATGGCATGACCTGTCTTTGTATTCCAGACTCTAATTGAATTGAGAGATCCTGTAATTTTATGTTATATTTACTACAATCAAGGATGACTGTAACAATATGAAAGCGGATTTACATATTGACATAAGGCCTGCTTAGATGTTTCTGTCCAATTGGATATACTTAGCAAACACAATATAATTTTATACTAAAGATCACAGTTTTATAACAAAACTACATATATTATAATAAAATAATTACCTGTGACAAGTATACTTCCACTCTTATCAAATTTGCAACACATGATCCTCCCCTCTTGCTTGTCAAAGAGCTTGGAGTAAACAATATCATTGTGTTCCACATTGAATAAATTTATATATCCTTGTTCAGTGCCCACTGCCGACAGTGTGTTGTCAGAAGTAACGTCTAGGCACCAAGCTGCGTAGCCCGTCAGCAAAACAGTGTTTTTAACTGAAAGACTCTCTAAGTCCCACTCGACCAGGGATCCAAGCAGTCCCGTGGACAACAGCCTATCGTTAACCCAACACAGTGCTTCAATAAAACCATTTTCTATTCCAGGTATGAACTTCAACAGATATGGGGCATAAGACAAGTCCCATATTTCAATAGATGCATCAACCCTGTCAAGTTTATATTAATCAGCAGAATTAATTTTGGTCAGGATAATATTATAAATTTAAATATGATATATTACATAGTTAAAGTACATTGTGATTTACCTTGCCAATGCGAGTAGTTTGCTTGTCTTATTAAATGAAACACAGTTGATGATTTCTGGTTTTGGGTTATAATATCGAACCCTATGGACCCGGCTTGCCATTTTATTTCCAAAACTAACACAATTTATAATTATAACCGCAGTAAATCTGCATGTAAATTCACATGCTCACAGAACCCAATAAAAAATGAAATGAAACACGCTGCTTTGACATTTTTTTTATTTTGACAGATGTCAGCTGGGATAGCACGTAGTAAAGAGCAAGGGTGAAAGCCATTTAAAAAAAAAAAGCATGGCCAAGGAACACATAACAAGAGCACATGACAAAATTTCTTAGATAATTAAGATTTAATTTAGTTTTAAGTTGTAGTTTAAGAACTAAATAAGTTTAAGCTTAGATTTAATGTCATTGTAAATTGCTTTTATTATGTAAATAAAGTATTAAGAATGGGTACTGACTGAATTTAGTACAGCAATAAAAATATTTAGTTGCTTTCCGTACAACATAAAACTTATAACCAACAAAAACGTTAGTATCCCTTAGTAGTTTGTGAAAACCACTCAGGAAAAGAAAAGAAAGATTACATGTCATGTATTAATTAATAACGAGCTTTGTAGTCACTTTTCATTAAGTTGCCATAATAAAAAAATATATATTGTTCACCCTTAAGGGATAGACAAAGGAATCTAAGTACATACCGCCATGTCTGTTTTTTTTATTGTCTGTAAATTAAAATCCCGTCACATTCGGAGTCGTCAGTCTGCCCTAGTCAAGTCCTGTAAGCTGCTCGTGCCTTCCATTCCGTAGAGCTGCTTAAAGCAATATATAGGCCTTTGCGTCTACTACAGACTATTTATGGCGTTCCGTCTGGGAGACAACGCCTTTTGTGGCTATGTTAACCGATGCGAGAGCGACACACTCTACCGCAGGCCTGACAAGAGAAATTTGCGGTGGTTGTTGCTGAGCCGCTTTGATATCGTAGAGCAATAGTGTACTTTATTTACTAGCAACGGCCGGCGGATACTTGGGGGCAACGAACACAGGGAATACGCGTTTTCACTAGAATTCTTCATTTGCTGGGCTCAATCGCGGTAATTTGATTTATAATGCACTATCTTTACTATCCACCAAACAATAATAAGCACGGAAAAAGCAGCACCCAAAAAAAATCACGCAGCGAGTTCCACGGACAGAAACGTGTTTTATAAAGCTACAAGTTACAATTTACAAGCGGAAGTCTCATTCTATCACCTTTTGTTAAGAAGAGACTTCCGCTTGTAAATTACAACTTGTAGCTTTATAAAACACGACCCAGGAGTTTTTTCGTGTTTTCTTTTTATTTCGCCTTATTCTTGTTTGTGCTTGTGTTGTGTCAGCTGGCAACTCCGGCATCAATAAAAAAATATATTTCTCTTGTTGAATCACTTGAATCCACGGGCGGTTAACTACGTGAAACGAAACTAGCCTTGTTAACTTTTTAAAATCTTTTTTCCTTGACGTTGGTTTGACGTTTGCTGTTACCCCCGCCCCTTTCCCTTTACCCCTCTAACGGTTTGACAATCAAATGTTGCGCCGCCCGCCATTACAGCACAGACTACTAAGAGATACTACGTATCAGACAACCGTCTCTCATACATTTGACTTAAACCATTACCAACGCCTCTGAAATGTTTCTGTTTGACGTTTTTATTTTTTTTCTATTATGCCACATAGAAGGCTGTGGCATTTAGCTCAAGCAACCTGTGCAAGGCGGGAATTATCTTCAAATTTGAATTTTCTTAGGTGCAAAGCGCGGGAACATTTAAATTTTATTTCTAGTATGTTTGACATTACAAATGTTTAGGACGGCGAAGCTACTTCAGTTTATTAAAATATGCATAGGCATAAGCCTTAGCATATCAAAATAAACCGAAATAGCTTTTAAAATAAAATGATTACGTATTTATACAAAGATTTATTTTTCAATTTTGTTTTGAACTTTTTAAAAGCCTGTGCCTGCATGAAGGGCAAGTTAACAAAATTTAATCTGAATATATCAGTGCCCTTTAAAATTCTATTAATAATATTGCACCAATTGAAGATGGACAGTGTAACGGACACTGTAATAAAGCACTCCCTCGATGCAACTCGGTGAATTTCGCATTTGATGAAGTCAAATGAATATTTGGACAATAATATTTGCTGAATGTCTTTATTTATATTGTTTTTGTGGGCATTATGTTCCAAATATTCATTAGCTTCATTAACAATATACCCAAAGGACCTCACTGCATATACCGAGGGATAGGTCAGTTTATTTTTCTTTAAAGAATTGTACTCCCTTTTACTAATCCATTTATGGACGTTCATCTCTGTGGTGGTGAAATCTTCACGACATCTTTCACAGTTGAACGTCCTCAGTACTTTTCGAGTGACCCATCCCGCGGTGTATGCTCGTGAGTGTACATCTAGACGCTCCCGTGCTGCTTGAACTCTTATTTGTTCTGTACCTTCGTCACGTTCGGTGTGGCTCGAAGATGACGAAGGCACAGCGTCAACAGAGGGGGCCGTAGTGTTCTTATCCGTTACACTGGTGTCTTCAGCACTCTGGTCGAACAACGATTTTATCTTTATAACTTGCCCAGTGCAGTCATCTTCACAATTGTACGTATTTTCGTGAAATTTTATTAGGTTAGTTACTAATAAAGATTTGAACGTGCACGCAAAGGCATGGCAGGTCGGGTCGTTGTTCCTAGCGTTATATGAACGCACTCTGCCAAAAAAGTTTTCGACTGCGTCCGAGTTAAAATATCTCGGACGCATTATTTTTATATTTTTTTTCCTTAAGACCTGCCACAGCCTTTGGTAACTTTTTAATGTAGTGACCCAATTTTTTAAACTCGGGACTGAAGTTAATCTTCCTCGCTGGTCAATAAATCTTATTGCTTCTATGTTTTCGATGGCTTTTTGCCAAAATTCGTGGTGCTCTGAGCCGTGAGTCACGGCAGTGCGCAACTTCTTTCCTTTTGTTCGCTTGTGGTCAGTGCTGGCACCGTTGTCACTGTCGAAAAGGTCATCCAGGAAAGACACCAGCTCTGCCGTGTGCGCCAGCGTCTCACTCACCGGCGTGCCGTCCGCGTAGTGTGCTGAAAAATGTTAAATACGTCTTTAAGAACTAATTAGCGATTTACATACAACCTTTACATGTGTGAAACTAGACAGTGTGACAAGTATTTTTATTGTATATATTTAATATATACATTTGGTTGCGCTCATTTTTTTTTAACTACACTGGTAAAGGACTAAGTATAGGCAAAACGGATCTCGGGATGAACAGAGTTGACTAATATAGTATTAGATAGGTCTTTGTATGTACTTCATTCTATATACAGGCACCAAGCCGAATTCTATTTCAGAACCATGATCATAATTAATTAACAGACTTAATCAAAGTAATAGTAAGTAAATTCGTATAATGCATACTTGGCTGACTTATTTTATTATGTAACTAAAGGTGGATTTTTAATTAGCTGGAATAATTTTACAGTTGTAATAAATATTTCGTTACACTCAGAAATTGATTATAATCAAAGGAATGAATAAGTATACGTTTAATCACTGACATTAGATTGACTATCTATACCTATAAAACAGTACCGTGACTGACTGACTGACAGACAACGCGCAGTCTTAAACTACTGGACCTAGAGACTTTAAATTTAGTTTAGTAGAGGTGCACTCAGAAGGGGTTTTTCGGAATTCCCACGGGATAGGGAACTAGCCCATTTTAGCAAGGCAGCGGGGCATAAGCTAGTTATTGATAACTAAAAAGTGATATGGTCAAACCATTAAACAGTAATCTTAAATACATTGCGCTCATGCCTGTCAGTATACTCTAGTTAATTAAAAATCCGATTTTTATAAAAAGAAATACAAATACTCACAAAAGGAAGCTGTGTAGGATAAAGCTGCTGCCATAGTCTTACTGAAAACCCGGACACAGTTTTTAACCTGAAACAAATAAAACTCTACTTTAGAACAGTGTTATGCATTAAAAAAAAGCGTTAGCTTTTTACTTCCCGCAAAAAAGTTTCTTTCAGATTGTCCTAGGAGATATATACATATACTACTCAAAAGAAAATAGGGGCCAGTAAGTATTTTGATCGGTACGTGAAAAATATATTTCCTAAACAGTACCTATATGGAAATTAGTGACAATAACACGTTCTAAAGCCATCAGTTTTATGGCCTACCACAAATATGAAGTTGATGCTTCATTCAAAGAATAGGTATTCCGTTCGCACCGCACCGACTTTATATTTGTGGTAGGCCATAAAACTGATGGCTTTAAAGTAGGGGTCGGCAACCCGCGGCCCGCGGCCTTATACCTTGCGGCCCGTTACTATTTTAGGCACTCAAATACAGCCAGCAAATGTTTTTGAATTTTTAATATCACAAATACCCTATTACCAATATTAGGAAGAAGTGCGGCCCGCCCTGTATTTTAATTTCCCTCGTGTTAAAACTGAAGCACGTATCAAAATTTAGACACTGATTAAAATTCACCACAAAAATAATCCCCTTCATTAACAAACAAGGATTTACTTACAAAATAAGGATAATTTTACCTTCATTTTCTTGATTTTTTCGGGCAATATGTGCTCGTCGTTGAGCTTGTGAAGCAGGCGCGCCTGCGCGTGACGGCAGTCGGTGCGGTACACGTCGACCAAGTCCTGCCACTTCGATGTTTTTCCATTAAGTTGAATGTTCTTCGTCAAGAAATTATTTCTCACACCTTTTATTAGGTGTGGAGGATCAAATACCACACTTAGGCACTGACCGTTTAAATGTATGGTGTCATCTGGGAAATAAGAAAGACTTTTAAACGTTACAGTACTAACAAAGGAAATTTGAGTATTACAATAATATTAAGCAAATGCCATAATAAAACTGATTGCAGTAATGTCAATATTACCTATGGGTCATATTACCTACTGCTTTTGACCGCATTCTAGAGGACTTATGGTAGTGTCTAGATAAACTTTTTTATGAAGCTGAAGTTTGACTTTTTCTCAGATTCAAGCTTAGATTGAAGCTACTGCAGACCTGAGTACTTATTGGATATCAACTTACTCTCCTTCCGCTAAGCAGCAGTACTTGCACTGTTGTGTTCCGGTGTGGAGAGTAAGACAGCCGAGGAAATCACAGGTACAAAGGAATTTCATCTTAGCCCTCTAAGTTGGCAACGCATCTGCAAACCGTCCGGGTTGCGGGGGTCTATGGGCGTGGTGATTACTTACCATCAGGTGACTCACTTGCTCGTTTGCCAAACTTATTCTATAAAAAAACAGACAGACGAATAACGAAGTGATCCTATAAGAGTTCCGTTTTATTTATTTTTGAGGAATGGAACACTAAACAAGAGGAAATTAAAAAAAGTGGTGGTGGTTTGTAGTGAATTCATGAATTAATCAGGGGACGAGTGGCAAAGAAAAGTTGATTGACCCTTTTCTAAGCGCCCCACGACAAGGTTATGTATGTCATACCAACTCACCACCTATTTATAATTAACCACAAAAGATAAAATATTATTTTACCAGTTTCCTCTTCTGCTAATATTTGAGATCTTCTAGTTTCCTCTTGCAAACTTTTAAGCGCGCTCTGAAACGAGGTTCCCTGATCGCTTATTAAAGCAATGGGTTGAAGCCCCGTCTCACATACAGCTGCCACTATTTCCCTTATGATAGCTTTCATCTGTGGCCCCGATGCAGCTCCTTCTGAGAAATAAAATGCGATGGGCTGCTGCCACTTTTGCACTGCGCCTTTGACTATGAATGTCAAAGCATGGTCGGCAAAGTGGTGGATTTTTTCTGTCAATTCGACAAAACCATGAATTTTGTCCTCTTTTTTCGTGTAATGGACACCGGTGTCCAATTTCATCTCGTCAAATATGATGGAGCACAATTTCTTTGAATCATTCCAACCAGCGACCTGAAATAGTAACATAACATTAGCATACAATGATCACATACATTCATATTTTTCTATGGCAGAGAGATTGCAAACACAACTGTTGTGCATTAAGGGAAAAGATGAAACGGTCACATGCTGTGTAAGCAAGTGTTTGTTGTGCTGCATACATGCAAACTTATTTAAATGCAAAGATATTTTTGAGATCTATCAAAGATCATAATATCCAACCGATCCTAAATACTGCATGGCCAAGCACACTGAAGATAGAACGCTTGAAGAACATCTGTCATCAACAGGAAGCAAGTGTCAATTGGAAAAGAGCACTAAAACAGATTAAACGAAAATTAACGTTCAAAGAAGTAAAACAGGGGATGAAAGTTTGAATGATAAAGTTGGTAAAAATAAATTTTGGTATACAGGTACATAAATAAATAAACCTTTAGATACTAAAAATGAACATACCTCTTGCTTAATAACATTGAAAACTTGAGGATTTATGCCCACTTTAATATTGATGTTCCCCAGCATTTTGTTCAATGTTGTCTTACATGGCAAGATGAAAATTCTTTGTAAAAACCTGTAGCACTTAGGACTTTGTTTCATGATAGACAAAGCAATTACTTTCTCATCTAAGCTAAAGCGCCTAGCTTTCTTGTTTTTGGTGCACAATTTGACTTGCATCCACAAAAACTTTCTTGCCACGGAATTCATGCCTGCCACCATTTGATTGAAGGAGTCTTCTTTTGATAATTTCATAGCCATTTTAACTCTATTATGGTAGTTGACTTGTTTTTTTGCTTGTTTGTAGTGCTTGTACAGCTTCTTGCAGTTTGGCGACAGTTTGTCGAAGCTTTGTACCAGCTTCTTCCTGTAAACGCGTCTTGTAGACACTCTTTTAGGTGTTTGAACACCTGGCAGTTGCAGTATATCTGAAAATAGTTTATAGTTAGTTGTAGACGAGTTGGAAAAGTTCAAAGCGCAATTTCATAAAAACGGCCAAGTTTAGTTTAGTTCTATGTTTTGCAATTATAAACTTATTTGCGGTTGGTAAAATGCCCGCGTGTTGTTCGCATGCTTGCTTTGTATGCTTGCTGCCTTGCATGATTGCTTTGCACTCTTGGTTGCTTTACTTGCACATTTGCATGCTTACTTAAGCATACTTGCATGTATGCTGCCTTCTGTCCTAGAAATGATTGTTTCAGGCGAGCGATGCCGTGGGCAACAACTACGAGGGGCGGCTGATAAGTAATCTCCTTGGTCAGAAATATATACAAAAATAATGCTGGCCGGTATGGATTTATATTCTTTTGTTATTCTATTTTCAAAATGTATTACACATTCATTTGTTTATTGCATCACGTTTATTTGTCTCCTACAATTGTTTCAAACATGTCGGTAGAAAAGTGAAAATGGATAAAATATAGCAGCGTGCGGTGATTAAGTTTTTGACTAAAGAAGGGAATACGCCTTCGGAGATCAGACAGCGTATGTTACGTGTGTTTGGCAGTTCGTGTTCTTCCGAATTTGTTATAAAGTTTTGGTCAAAGCAGTTTAAGTTAGGTCGTGAGAGCCTGGAAGATGATCCTCGTAGCAGAAGACCAGTTTCGGCCGTCACCGATGAAAATGTAGCCAGGGTGAAAAAAATTATATTAGAGGACCGACGAGTGAAGCAGTGAGAGATAGCTAGAGATGTGGGCGTCAGTAAAGAGCGAGTCAATGAAATAATTCATGAGCATTTGAACATGTCCAAAGTTAGTGCACGTTGGGTCCCCAGAATGTTGACTGCATTTGACATGGAGAGGCGTGTCAAATGTTGCGAAGAGCTTTTGGACATGAGTCGAGGGAAAGAGGAAGAAATAATTTCTAGAATTGTAACATGTGATGAGACTTGGATTCGACAATGGGTCCCGGAAAGTAAGCAAGAGTCGTTACAGTGGAAATTTAAGGATGAGAAGCCGCCTCGGAAATTCAAGGTCTGTCCATCGGCAGGTAAACTTATGGCTACAATCTTTTGGGACACAGAAGGGATTTTGCTCATAGATTATTTACCGAAGAAAACTACAATGAATGCTGATTATTACTCAAACTTACTATATCAACTAAGAGAGACAATAAAAGAAAAACGGCGATGTAAACTAAGCAAAGGAATTCTGATTTTGCACGATAACGCATCAGTGCATACCGCCCGCACAACGAAGCTAGCAATTAAAGACAATGGCTTCGAAACCATTGACCACCCCCCTTATAGTCCAGATTTAGCCCTCTGTGACTATTTTCTGTTTAGACTTCTCAAGAAAGACCTCAGGGGACGAAGGTTTATGACCGATGACGAAATGAAGGCTGCGGTTACTGACTTTTTTGACGACAAACCGAAAGTTTTTTTTTTTAATGGTTTAAATTCAATATTTGAAAAATTTAATAAGTGCATTTTAGTAGCAGGGGACTATATAGAAAAATAAAAAAAAATTAGCCACGACAGTCTTTTGTTTCATTGTTAGGTAGATTACTTTTCAGCCGCCCCTCGTATGTAGTATTTCATAGAATTTTGATGAATTTTAATCAATTTTGATGAATTTTAACTAACAATAAGACCAGTTGCGATTAAACTGTTTTACTATTAAAGAAACAGCACTCTAATCTGTCCATCTGTTTGGGAGTTATGATTATGATGGCAAAGTCAGGCACACAAATAAAAATGTAGTTCCCACGCAGGTCCAGTACGGATTGGAAACTTCACACACACTATTGAATTGCTATGCAGGAGTGTGCAGGTTGCCTCACGATGTTTTCCTTCACCTTCTGCCCATGATAAATTACAAATGTAATTTCGCACATAAATTCCGAAAAACTAAAGTGGTTGAAACTGGGCTAGAACCCACGACCCTATGTTTGAGAGGCCTAGCTAATATGGCTTATAAAATAGCAATAATTATTTGTAATTACCTGGGCTTGATGCAGTTGCTTCGACTGAAGGCCCAGCAACAGCAGCAGTTACACTACCCGCAGCATGATCATCATGGTCCAAGGATCGCATCGAAGCAACTTCTGAAAATATATTTATCGAGATTTTTTTATTACTGTTACCTATTTACATGCAAAATGACGGTTATTACCATCGCGTTCCATAAGATCATCATCAATCACTAGCCTTTTTTTTTTTTAGGTCCACACAGGCCTCCTCTCAAAATGAGAGGGATTGGGCTATTTTTTACACGCAGGCCTGGTGCAGATTGGGAGCTTCACACACACCGTTGAATTACTTTGCAAGAGTGTGCAGGTTTCCTCACGATGTTTTCCATTACCAAAAAAGCTCATGATTAATTACACATGTAATTTCGCACATAAATTCCGAAAAACTCAGAAGTGCGAGCTGGGGCTCGAACCCACGATCTTCTGCTTGTGAGGCCATAAGACAAACCACTAGGTTACCACGCCTACTACGGCTTTTGTATTCCTAAGAAAGACACCTGGAATTAATTTCATACTTAACCAAAGATTAAAAACTAATGAAAAACAACTCTCATTAGTGTAGTCAATGAGTGATTGTGGATGGAATGGTTGAAAGCAGAAAGTTTGACTTTGGGACTTTGTTTGGACTAGTTAAGAGACAAACATACTAATTGTCCCCACTCTTCTGAGGTGAGCCCTAGGAGGGGGGGGGGGACAAAGTAGGACCTGTTTTTTGGTTTTTTGCTTACATTTCGGAAACGATGAGTCATAGGAAATATTGTTGTACAGCAGAAAGAAAGCTAATAAAATTTTCTACAACTTGGTTGTACATACTTTTAACATATTCTCAATCGTTGTCTAGATATGAGCTTTGAAAAACAGTCGTTTTTCAAAAATGTGGATTTTACCTTACTTCTCAACTTTAAGCCTCCTTAATGTAAATGGGATGAGGAAAATCTAAAAAATCAGCCCTCTACTCCATGTTTGATGCAACTAGCAAGCCAAGTCACCTACAGGACCTTGTCATTTTACTTGGTGGAGGATTCCTCATTCATAAAGTGATTTGGCCAAGAGGAGGCATAGTGGCCACTGTATGTAACACTATCTAAAATTCATAAAGCGTAACTACCCAGGGAAAACGTGTAATGTTATATTCGATGGATACACCAACTCTGCCAAGAGTTCTAAGTCTGATGAATAAGAGCATAGGTATCGACTAAAAGCAGTCTACGGATATAATGTCTGATATATTTGCAGGTGAGATGCTGAGAATACTTAAAATAATGGGTTGTGTACTAATTAACTGAAATTTGTATAAATTTTTAACGGTAGTTGATAATATTAGTATGCTTAAAAAAATGGTAAAAAAAGCATTTTTGAAAAACAACTGTTTTTCGGAGCTCATATCTAAGACAACGATTGAGAATAGGTAAATGGTATATATAACCAAGTTGTAGTAAATTTTATCAGCTTTCACTGTGTAGTATAACAAAATTTGGTATGACACATCGTTTTCGATAAATGAACAAAAAACGGGACCTTCTTTGGGCCCCCACCCTAGGGCTCACCTCCGAGGATTTGGGACTTTTAGTATGTTAACCCTCAAACTAGTCTAAACAAAGTCCCAAAGTCAAACTTTCTGCTTTCGACCATTCCCTCCACACCCCGCTTGTGAGCATTTATTTCCCAGGCTACATTCATCCTGAATTCTATCTAGCTAACATCAATATGGTGGCATTATATGAAAAATCTTTCTTTTATCTAATGAGCATGTTTTTCATGTCTTTTTAACCGACTTGAAAAAAAGGAATAGATTCTCAACTCGTCGGATTTTTTATTTTATTTTTAGTGTTCCGAAACTCAAAAGGAAAAAACTAAACCCTTATAGGATCACTATCTTGTCCATCTGTCTGTCTGTCTGTCTGTCTATCTGTCTATCTGTCTGTCTGGCAAGACCTTTTTTCTCTGAAACGCATGGAGGTAGCAGTCTGAAATTGATATCAAATATTCAAGCCTGTGGTCCTCTGAAGCTGTGAAAAAATCAAACTTCTAAGTCAATGCAATCAAAAGGTAGTATCCATACAAATTGCCGTACTGTGAAAACCTAAAGGGTACTTCCAGTTGTCCTCGAAACTTGAAATTTGGTATGAAGTTAAGTATCTTTGCGGGTGGTAGATAGGACCTCGTGCGAGGTCCGTCCGGATCGCTAGCACCATCTTACTCACTAATCCTACCGCTAAGCAGCAGTGCTTGAATTGTTGTGTTCCGGTGTGGACAGCCGGTGTAATTACGGGCACAAGAGGCATTTTATCTTAGCTCTCTAGGTTGGCAACGTATCTGCAAACCCTCCGAGTTGCGAGTGTCTATGGGCAGTGGTGATCACTTATCATCAGGTGACCCACTTGCTGTTTGCCTTCCTCATAGTATAAAAAAAGCTCTTATAGCATAACCACTCAGAAAATTCTCAAAATCTTAAATTTTTATGTCTGTCTGTATGTACCGCAGACCAATATAAAATGACTCCACACTGCATACATTTTACTTAAGAACAGGGCTCTGCTAATACTGGACAATTTAAAACACTGGGGAAAAGCAGGGGAATCTTTGAACGTCGTGCGCGAGTCCGACTCACACTTGTCCGGTTTTTTTATGTATGTTCCCTGATTACTCGAAGATGGCTTAACCGACTTTAAAAATTATTTTTCGGGTTTTAATTAATTATACTTTTTTAAACTAAAATCATTATTACCACCATATACTAACTATATGTGCCACTGTTGTGTACATGTCTCCTACAATGCTGCTACCAGAATAGGACTTGGACTCATTTTCAACACAGGCCCAATATGGTTTGGGAAATTCGAACACACTAATAAATTGCTCCACAGATGAGTTCACTGCGCATTCACATAATACTTTAATAAAAACCAAAATTTCAGATTAAGTTTGGACTCAGAAGTGTAATCCCCTGTTTCAAGTTTTTGTGTAAGTTGAAACTTTAGGCCACCACCGCTTTCCAATTTTAATTTAGAAACTAAAGAAGAAAAAGTACAAACCTGCTATGTTGAAGTTTTGTGTTGATACAGGTTCTGTCATTGCATAGCAGTGGTCATAATGACGCTCCCTCGAATAAGAGTGGTCATTATTTGTTGTATTGCATTGCACCATGGATTCTGTTAACATAAAAATATATAATTTATTGAATCAGGCGTTACTTTGCGGAGGTCCATATTTATGAACTAAACACAATTACTTTGCTCACCCGTGACCACAAGTGAAAAATAGTTATATCTGTGCGGCAAATGTATGTTTCCATGCAACACCTCCGCCTGCGGTCATACTGCCAAGAGTGCTCTATGGAGCTATAGTGTGGTGGCACAGGGCCCGAATCAAAGAGTATCAAAAAGAGCTGAACAAGGTGCAAAGACTAGCATGCCTCATGATAACTGGGGCGATGAGAACCACCCCCACGAAAGCAATGGAGGTTATGCTGGGTCTCAAGGCCTTACACTTAGAAGTAGAAAAGAGAGCCATGGAACAGTGGCATAGAATGAATGCATGCGGGGAGTGGAAAGGAAACCACACCGATAAGAGGCATGTACTTATACAGAAGGAGGTGGCAACGAAGTTAGGAATGATGACTGGACACAATGACCTCATTAAGAAACAGAAGACCTTCGACAAGAAGTATCGAGTACATATTGGAGAAAGAGAGAACTGGAAGGTAGAGGTCGAACACCCGACAACCATCTGTTTCACGGATGGTTCAAGAAGGAAAACGACCCAACAAGCCGGAGCGGGTGTAATTATACCCAAACTAAGATCAAGAGAGTCATCACCACTAGGGAAATACGCCAGTGTCTTCCAGGCAGAAATATATGCGGTGATAAAATGCACCCATATGATACAAAAAAGCCTAAGGGAGGGGCGGGATGTGGGATCGGTGGTGATATACTCGGACAGTCAGGCAGCATTAAAAGCGCTGAAGAAACCAACAATTAGCTCCTCACTGGTGAGGGAATGTAGAGAGGCGCTTAATGAACTGAGCGACCGCACAAAGGTTACGGTGGCCTGGGTACCGGGACATCAGGGAGTAATGGGCAACGAGAAAGCCGACGAACTCGCCAGGGAGGGAGCTGGAATGGAATTTATAGGCCCAGAACCAGTACTTCCAATCTCAGCGGACGTCACTAGAGGAGTTATGGACAAACTCAAGGAGCAGGAAACAAACGCAGAATGGAGACAGGAGGCGGGCTGCCACCAGTCAAAGATGATGATGGGTAGTATTATGTTTTAAATAATTAAACAGGCTCAGCATTAATTGTACTTGTTTATTCACCATCTTACAAAATCCGACTCATATATAGGGGTAGAATATTGACGTGTCACGTGACCACTCCTTAAATCTACCTACATAACACCTTCCCCTTAAGTATCCTAATTATCTAAATTATAATCAACCCCGTTAACATAATCAAGTCTAAACTCCTATAATCTGCGACCACTCTTCTGGTGGCGGTATTGTCACATCCGTGTTATCATTAGTCTCATAATCATCAGCATTTTCATAGTTTTGTGTCTCATCTGGTTCAGTATTAGGTGCCCTTGTCCTGAGCAGTTGGTCCACATGCCTTCTGTGTGTGGCACCATCATCAGTCTTTACTTCATAAACAGCTGGTCCGTCCAAGGCTGTGACTACACCGCGCTGCCACTTCTGATTCATGTTATACAGTCTGAATAAAACATGATCTCCTGTTTTGAATGTCTTATTTTGATTCCCTTGATTCCCTTCCCCTCCAATTTCTGAATTATCTGAGAAGTTTGAGTCTGGGTGTAAGGGTGTGAGGGCAGTCCTGAACTTCCGGCCGTTAAGCATCTCTGCAGGGGTTTTGCCCGTCACAGTGCTTGGTACAGTACGCATATGAAATAGCACTTTCGCTACTCGCTCTGACCAAGTCATCGGGGACTGTTTTTTAAGTTTAGACTTAATCGATTGTATAGTCCTCTCAATTTGCCCGTTAGTGGCAGGGTGGTATGGAGCTCCAGTAATGTGTCGAATCCGGTTCTTAGACATAAAGTCTTGAAATTCCTTAGAGGTGAATGCTAGTCCGTTGTCAGACACTACTATGTCTGGTAATCCGAAGTCAGCAAAAATTTTTCTCAACAGGTCAACCACTGTTTTGCTTGACATGGATGGCACCATTTCAATTACTGGCCATTTGCTATAAGCATCTATCATTACCAGAAAAGTTTTATTCATGAATGGTCCCATGAAGTCTATGTGAACATTACAGTTTTTGCGTCGAGTGTGTAAAGTGTTTGCGTTGATTAAATTCCGTACCTTTATTTTCTCCGCCTAAATTGTAATAGTGCTCCGTTCATATCGACATCAGATATGTCTCCCCAGTGCTGTGTACCCAATTGTAAACGACAGGACGTTAAATTGCACCACATGCCTGTGAGCCGGGCCAAAGTTGCGCTTTGGCTGAAAATTATTGCAGCTGCAGTTCCAAGTGCTGGTCGTACGTTTGAAGGCCTTACTTGGGCTAAACTAAGTAAGCTTTTCATTTGTCACAAACATTTTGAAAGCCAATACATACGTCCGAGTACGCGGTTAGAAGCAAATGCATGCCCGACACTATTTTCTAATGAGGAAATCGAGAGCGGCACTCCTACAAAAAAATATGCTGAATTGGGTATGTACTCGTTTCTTATAGTATAGTATCTTTTAGAAGCTTTTATTTGAATTGCGAAGCTTGTGTATGTACACCATACACAAGCTGTATCGGACAACATATGTATGTTGTCCGATTAAAAGTTTTCAAGTGAATTTTGATCCATTTCCAGATGTCGGATTGACTTGGAATTTCGTATAGTCGATCAAAGATTTGCTTTACCACTTCTACCAGTTTTGACGAAAGTTCCTACTTCAAAAAAAGAACGACAAAGATGATAGTCACATTGACTTCAAATTGAAAATCATCTTTACTTTTTTAAGACAAAAATGACAGCTGCAGCCTTAGGGTGGTAAGGGACTTCCTTGGTCGACTGTACATCTAGTAAAGAAGCATGTATTTAAAATGAAATACAATTTTCAAGTTGAAATATATACATACTTAACATTATTTTCAGTGGATTTACTTATTTGCTTACAAGTAATATTTATTGCATAAAATAATCATTCAATTACAATACTTTGAAAAAGGATCTTAGTACCAAAACATTAAAGCTTATCGGGTTTAGTTTAAAGTAGCTTTTGCCTGAAATGCGAAATTAAAGACCTGTATTAAATGCCATAAGTTCCTAAATTCCAATTTTCAGCCCTCTAACTATAACAGTAAAAAAATCCTTGCTCATGTATTCTTCACTTTTTATCATGAGCTTTTTGGTGAAGTAAAAGTTGTGAAGCTATTCAATGGTGCATGTGAAGTTCACAATCTGCACTGGGTCAGCGTGGGAACTATAACCCAATGTTAATGTTAAGATGGATTTTTTTTAACAGTGAAGATATGTATTTTTATGAACTAAAAACAATTACTTACGACCACAAGTGAAAAATAGTTATATCACCGTTGTCTATATGTGGTGATAGTTGGGTCTGTGTGGCATGTGTTGATTTGTGTAGCAGTGGAGGCGGAGGTGTTGATGATGATGATGATGATGTGTGGGGACGCCTGGCTGGATCAGGCGGGCTGTCGATCGTCTTGTGCGTTCATTCAGCCCAGTTCCCCGTGGTTTGGAGCCGACGGTTACTGCCCCAGCGGCGCTCCCACGCAGCATCTCTCCTCGAGTCTCCTCGTTCTCCTGCTGAACATAAGGACATCTTTTAGGTTGACATCCTTAAGTTCGTCTTCTCTCAGCTCATCACTTCCGAATGCCTCGCGTCGCGCGGCCGCATACATGAAGCACTCGGCTAGGACATGCTTGCTCGTCTCCTCCTTCCCACAGTGTGGGCAGGAGGAGTCGCTTTTAATTCCCATGATACTTAGGTGTCTGTTTAATACATTATGTCCAGTGATTATACCTGTCATAAGTCTTAAGCTACTCTTACCTAGGTTTAGTAGATACCTGGTTCTTCTTTGGTTGATACTACCTGTTATGTAGGTAGATTTAAGGAGTGGTCACGTGACACGTCAATATTCTACCCCTATATATGAGTCGGATTTTGTAAGATGGTGAATAAACAAGTACAATTAATGCTGAGCCTGTTTAATTATTTAAAACATAATATTGGCGACGAGCAAATCTAAAAATGGGTGACAAATCGTATATCGCAAGCATAGTGTTGCCGGGCAAGTTTATACCGAATAAGGATAACTGGGAAAACTACCGGGAGCAACTGTTCTTCGCGTTGGAGGCGTCGGGCCCGTTGGAGAGTGTGCAGAAACGTGCCTTGTTTTTGTCTCAATGCGGCAAGGAAGCGTTTGCATTGATTGTGTCGTTGTTGTCACCAAGAAGGCCCAGTGAAGTCGAATTCGACGATATAGTTGAAGTGTTGAACAAATTCTTCATACCTACGCCGCATCCGATATTAGAAACAGAAAAGTTCTACAACAGGAAACAAAGGGGCAACGAGTCAATCACAAGTTTTGTGGCAGCGTTGCACGACATCAGCTCCCGTTGTGTGTTTACTAATTTACCTCGCCGGATCGCAGAGCAGATTATACTCGGGGTCAAGGACAAAGGCTTAAAAAAGGAGCTTTTAAAACTTGACATGAAGGAGTTAACATACGACAAAGTGGTTCAACGTGCACTCAACTATGAGGCCATTTCCGAGAGTAATGAAGAAAACCGTTTGTTAGCGAGAACAAATTGTGACGTCACTCAGAATAATCCTAGCACGAGCACGGATTCGAGTGAGCCGATGGATGTAAACGCTGTGCAAACGAAGCAGTGTGTGCATTGTGCGAAACGACACGCAAATTTACGATGCAAGTTTCGCAACGCAACATGTTATAGATGTCATAAGAAAGGGCATACTAAGGCCGCTTGCGAAGCCGAAGCGAGTGGGAACAGAACGCTAAGAACACGCGTTAACAAATGTGATGAGTGTTGTTCAGCTTCGGACAGAGAAACGAGCGCTAACGAAGAGAGCGCGGAAGAAAATCACGGTATATACGACGGAGTGCACGGCGTGTCGGGCGCGAGTGCCGCGCGCGTGCGGCCCGTCATGGTGCAGGTGACGGCGAACGGCGTGCCGCTGGCGATGGAGGTGGACTCGGGCTCCGCGCGCTCCATCCTGCCGCACAGCCTGTACCGGCAGCATCGCGCCGCGTTCCCCGCCCAGCTGGCACCATGCAAGACGAAGCTAGTCACGTGGACGAACGACGTATTGAATATCGTG